>JAYEVH010000129.1:0-144728 GCA_036346255.1 Ampelocalamus luodianensis
GCATGGCCTAATTAAGCTAGAGCGATGCATACAACATGCATATATGCATACATGAATCATGAATGGTTGTTAATTTGTGATTTACCATGTCTATATGTGTTAATTTATCACGAATTATTGTGAAATAACTTGTCGAAAACGCTAATGTTCACCGATGGGTATGCGGTGAATCGAAGAGGAGTGAACTTAGGCACTCTGCGAATCAGCGGGATGAAGAGTCATGACTACCACATATGGATTGGCGGCTTCTTCCGCGATGGTTGAGGCTATGTCCACGAGCATGTCCGGCAAGTCTTTGGCGAGTTGAGCTATTTCTTCCATGACTTTGTGCCAAGGAGCTATCTCGGACCGTCATTGATGACTTGGAAAAGTGGCACCGTGTTGCTCTGTAAGTTGGAAAGATCTTTCCACGGCTTTTTCTTGGCGATGCGGCATTTGATTGTGCACCTCCGTATGAGGCGCGTATGGGGGCGTGCGCGCGCCGTTGGTGCTATCCAATCGAGAGATGTCGAAGACTCTTCGCCCAAAATATAGAAATAAAGCCAAAATTGAGGCATCCATGGCGAGGCATACGATACGGAGGAGGTGTCAAACTTCACGGAAATACTACTGCGAGAACCTTCTAGCGTTCATAATCCACCCCCTCGTTACAATCTTCATGAAAATGAATCGAACCTCGACCTTTTCCAGAACGCTCGGGGCGCAAGTGCATCGACCACTAAGCAATTGAAAAATGAAGAGTGGCGCGATGATCATGCTATATGTGTTGACCAACCTTGTCGAGTGCGGCCGTTCATTGGGTAAGTTCTCAACGAACTTGTTTCAATCTGACGTCACTCCTTGTTTCTTCGTCCAACCCCCTTGTTTCTCGTTGGTGCGGGGAATTTCTTCGTCAATCTGGCATGAATCAAGGGATCCTACCCATGAAACCGATACCCTTCTTTCACGAGTGCGGGACCGAGGAGCCCCGTTTCATTTCTTGGTTCAAACAGAAGGTACTTGTCCAATTTAGCTCGTGCCAGTTCGACATTCCAAGTTGATCGTGCGTTCGAATAATATAACGATCTATCTGCTTGAGCTTGCGAGCCCAAACCGATCGTCTATAAGTGACGAGTTGAGAGCGGTTGCAAGCGGTACGTATCGTTAGGGTCAAGTCATTTACCGTTATGGCGTGAATGGATATCGTTTTCACACATCAAGCTCTGAGCGAGTCGGCCCAATCGAAAAACCACAAACAATGGAGTTTTTCGCCGACGCGATGGCCTCGACTATTATGGAAGAATTGAAGAAATCTCTGAACTTCCATTTTACGGTTCCAAACCTCTTAATCTGTCATATTCAAATCTGCTGGTTTCATCACGGAGTAACGAGATGAACCCTAATCTTGGGCTAGTCTAGATTCGACAGATTCCGTCTATCCAGGAAAAGATGTCTACATTGTGGCTCAACAGGCCGTCGAGGTTTATTATCGCCATCGCATGCCAAGACAAAGAGCATCTTAAGGGTTGGGCTATTGTGCACAAGGTATCGCCACACGGTAAACTACGTCCCAAACGATGAAGATTACAACTTCAACCCAAACACATATGATGGAGAGTTCTTTCAAGAAGAGGGGCTACAAGGGAGGTTTGAGATAGACTTAACAGGCGATAGGAATGGAAGTAGACAATGAAAGGGTTGATGACGAGGCTGCTGGAGGCGAGTGCGAAATGTGAAGGACTTACAAATGCTTGAGCGATTACGTTTAGGCAATGACAATGAAGACAACTTTCCTCCTTCGGATAGTGTTGATGATTTGGACAATGTTGATAGTGATGACGAGACCTATGATCCAGCTAATCCCAATCATGAAGATTATTTCTAATACATGTAATCATGTGTTTTTGTAATTATGTTTTGTTCATTTTGCATCTATTTCTAATACATGTATTACTATGTTTTTGGAAATTATGTTATGTTCATTTGCATCTATTTCTAATTACGTCTTGCTTATTCTTTTTAATTGCGGTGAGTGAACAAAGATGGCGGGAACAGTCGTAGCGTGTCCTCGCTTTACCTGGAGACCACGCACGCGAGAGGAGGCGGAGGTCGGACGGGAGGAGGAGGAAGAGGACCGCCGCCGCGAGGAGGGGCGTCTCCCACGCCGCGTGAGGAGGTCTTTGGAGGAGGAGGAGGTGGTGGCGCCCGTGGGCGAGTTGGACGAGGGCCGGTTGTGAGACAGGCGAGGAGGCGGGCGGCAGCGGCAGCGAGGCGGTAGGCACTGGTTCCGCTTCCTCCTCCGCCTCTTGGTGTCTACTTGCGAGTCCCGCGAGCCTCCCTCGAGTTACGCATCCTCACCGACGCCTTGATGATTCGCCAAGAAGGCAAAAAGTAAGTAACTTTAGATGTTGTCACCACTACTTCATATGATATGTTGAAAAAAGAGAAACTAATAATTTTCTTAATCACTTGTGCGAGAACCGGGTGGTTGTGTCGGGTGGTGGCGCACGCTCCCCAATGGCATCCTGGTCTTCGTGCAGCAACACTACCCGGTATTGTCACGTCGCGGGAAGGCGGAGCCGGCCTACTCGTTTGACCACTCGTCGTCGGCCCGATCACGGAGTACCCCAACAAGCGGCGCGAGTTAAGGCGGAGTTTTAGGTAAGTCTCCTCGCACAACATTGCTCAATACATCGCATTCATTGGACTTTTCTTGAAATAATGAATGGATACATCGCGTTTGTATGCGAGACTTATTTGAGATGCGATGAGGATTTGAGGCGAGCGGACGGTGGCTACCAAAGCACGTAAAACTCATCACCGACATGCATCACGAGTGCGCATCAGACCATCGTAACCTACGGGTCGAAGCTTGAGAGAAGGTCACCAAGAAAGGCGCAAGAAACATGGCGTGACGGAAGCGGTGCCTTGAGGTAGATGAACAACATTAATATTGATTCGTTTTGAGATTAAATGCGTTTAATTTGATCTTCTTATATGTCAAATACTTGATGGCGTGTAGATGATTCTGGTGGTGCCAATCGTATCAGTCTTTGGCGATGATCGTGGACAAGTGGTTCACGGAGGAGTATCTCGGATGCATGGTGATGCGGGACCGTCGTTTGATGATGCAGGTCGGCACACCATCAAGGCGGCGCAGCCTCTCGCGTACAAACAAGCATGGGTACACGAATTCATTTATCTATTGTGACGCTCAGTGCGCACGATTTCTAATTATCTTGCTGTCTTTCGCGATCGGCACATAGTGCCCGACCTTGCTCGGACTTCGGGCATGGTGTATGGCCCACAAGGGCAAGCGACGTCCGAGCGTCTCCTTCAACTGGAGGACCGCGAGGCATACCACGAACGGCGTCCACACGCATTAGTGAGTACACGTCGGCGGCAAGGTCGGTCCATGGGCGGACCATGATCCGAGCACCGGGACTTTGATGGAGAGATCGTCATGAGGTGGGACAAGGCAAGAAGCATGGGCGGTTACGGCTTGGCGGCGGCCTCATCGACACGGCCTCTACTCCATCTCTCCCAGATCCGAGCACGAGCACGGCGACGGACCGACCATACGCCCAGGCGGACGGCGCACAGCAAGACCCGTCGCCACTCGAGGTTATTCTGTTTTACTCGTCGTACATTGATCTTTACACACCTTTATTAGCTTTGCATTGCGAAACATTGGGTGAAATATTGCGGGCCGGTGGAACAAGAAATGAGGCAACGCGGGAGCGGAGGCGAAAGGCGAGAGGATGTCGGCCAGTGAGGCCGGCCGGAAGCGGCGGAGGATGTCGGCCGGTGGAGGCCGAGCGGGCGAGCGGCGAGCCCCACGGCGAGCTTGGCGGACATGATGGAGTTCTACAAGGTCTTGGGCAACATACGGGCTTATTTGTGCGGTGGTGTTCGTTCAACCTCGCCTCGCGTCTTGTAGCCGCGGCTACTCCTGTGAGTATGAAAGTTATTTGCTTTCGCTTGTGCTTTGCTTGTATGACCTATACCTTCCTAGATTAGGTATCTAATGTAATCTTGTCTCATGCAATCTCTTCTCCTTTGTGCAGCCTCAATCGGCGGGTTCGAATAATCCACCTCATGCGCCTCAGAATGATGGAGTTTTCCTTCACCACGATCGCGGTGGCCACCTTCGAGATGAATGGTAGTTGTATTTTCATTTGTTGTTCACTTGGTGATGGACTTGTGATATACTTATGATGCACTTGTAATTGTTATGAACTTGTGGATTTGTTTGGATGGACTTGAGCACTTATTGTTATATATGTGATGGATGTGATAAATATGTGATGGATGAGATATATATGTGATGGATGAGATATATATGTGATGAATGTGATATATATGTGATGGATCGATATATGTTTGGATGGATTTGTTTGTCGTGATGGAATGTAAAAACAAATAAGCGCGGCTTTGGTCACTTTGCGAGTGCAACACACGGCAAATAGGTCCTTGCCGAGTGCGGGTCATGGCACCGGCAAAGCTGGAATATGGGCACCTCAAAATCCCGATTTTCGGCTTTGCCGAGTGCCATGACCATGGCACTCGGCAAATTTACAAAAAAATTAAAACTTTGCGAGTGCCATGGCCAGGCACTCGGCAAGATTTTCAAAAAATTTAACGTTTGCGAGTGCCATGGCCAGGCACTCGGCAAGATTTTCAAAAAAAAATTCCACCTTTGCGGTGCCATGGCCAAGCACTTCGACAAAGGATTTTCAAAAAAATCGAAGCGTTGCGAGTGCCATCATTCCGACACTCGGCAAGATATTTTCAAAAAAAAAACAATCTTTGCGAGTGCCTCGGGTTGGCACTCGGCAGCGGTTGCCGTCAACGTGGTCGGTGCCATGGCGGGCCTTTTCTTTGCCGGTGCCAACCGGCACTCGGTAAAGCCTGCTGCGAGTGCCGAAATACACACTCGGCAAAGGCTGCTTTGCGATTATTTTTTCGAGTGCTCTTTGCGAGTGTCGCACTCGGCAAAGCAGCTGCCAGTGCAAAGGAGCCTTTGCCTAGTGCTCGAGGCACTCGGCAAAGTGCTGAGTCGATAGTGCAATCTAAATATTTTTAAACCTATTGACGGTCAAACTTACCAAAGTTAATGGTACAAATTCTAGGACCACAAGTAAAAAGAGCGAAGGGAGTAGCTCTTAAAGTCTATGTAAACATTATGTTGGAAAGAGAAATGGATATATACTGGGCAAAATTCACCATATTTGCTTTCTTTCTTTGCCATACACAGGGTAGTTTCTCCTCCGCTTCAGCCTTTCCAGCCGCGTCCATCGTTGAATTTTAATTCTGCACGAGAATGTGCATTTAATGGCAACAGTAGTACCTACGTACTGCAGTATTATTTCTTGCTGCTAGAAGCTAGGCCTTGGAATCCTACTTACATGTACCGGCCGGCTGAGTTACTAAGTCAGGCGCTCATTATTCTCGTGTGCTTCCAAGCCTTTGACCCCCGCGACGGCATGCACTATCTGTTTTCTGGCAAGTCTTGACCGAGGTGACTCCATCGGTTGAATTTATACTAGCTTGTTGGGTTTCGAATCTTTTATACGCAAGATCAATTGCGCTTGAGAAACTTTCTTCATCTGGTTGACGTACGTTGCACCAACAGCGTTGGATGCTGCTAGCTAGCTGCCTATAAATACTTCATAGTTCATACGTTTCAAAGGCACGAGCTGATCGAGCATCCGCAGCAATGGCCTCAAAATTCACAGCGTCCCTGCCCTCTTCATCGCCATGATTCTTATGCTCTTGGCTTCTGCCCAGGCCCAGACCCCGGCCCCGACATCAGGCCCGATAGTTCCGCCACCGCTTGTAGCCCCGACACTATCCCCGGCGCCGTCACCGGCACCAATCGTGACCCCAACACCATCGCCGGCACCCACGGTATCTCCAACGCCACCGCCCGCACCCACTATGGCACCACCACCTCCACCCGGGGGTCAGTGCCCAATAAACATAATCAACCTTAGAGTGTGCGTTAGCTTTGGCATGCGCGGCATGATGGTCGACCCGGGAATGGCTAGGGAACGGTGTTGCCCAGCGATGGCTGGACTCTCAAGCACCGACGCCGCTAAGTGCATGTGCAGCGCCTTCAAGCAAATTGATATCGATGTCAATCTCCGTGTCATCGAAGTGATGCTCGGCATCTGCGGCAAGGCTAACCTCCCCAAGGGGTTCAATTGCTGATCTAAGGCATATGCATGCCCACTAGTGCATGCATGCAAAACACGTAAACTTACGTGTGTTGCTTGGACCCAGAGGTAGCTAGCGGCATGCACGAGCATGCTTCGTGGCTGTGGAATGTCTTATATATATCAAGTTTACGAATAAGTTGCCGCTCATGTGATTGTGTGGTCTAACGCGGTTAATTCGCGCGTTTCACTATACTATCATAGCTAAACGGGAGTCTGCTTGTGTAACACATGTTGAAGTTTTACGTGTGCTAATGAAACATATATATACCAGTGACAGTGTGCTATTATTTCTGAATTTTTTGCGTGGCTCGTTTACTTGCAGTGTTCCTTTACCTCTTCAGTGTCTTCCTTACTTTACATGTATGATGAGCTTCAGTACTTCACTAAATTTTGCATATCGAAGTTGCCATGCCCGGGTGCCCCGTGATAATAATTTTGCATATCGAAGTTGCATATCGAAGTTGCTACATACTGGAAGATGAATGGGAGATATTGAGCTAACAAGGTGGCAACTCTCTCAGTTAACCTTTTCGCCTGAAGCGAGGGCAGCTAATCCTTTTGCACTACGCGAGCATGAAAGCACAAGTGGTCGAGTTGCTTATTCTAGGTGTGCTGAGTTAATTGTTGACCTCTGCAACTATTGGACTTGTATGTATCAATAGACAGAAAACTATCAATGGTTTATCATTGATATTCCCTAAATTTTAAGTTATCTTAATAATCTAGCTTGTATGTATTGCCATATATATGGAATAGGCAAATATCATATGCCTGGTGCGGTAACACAGTAGAAATAGTTGTCCAGTTGTGCTTAACGTCGAGCTTACGCAGATCCTATACGTTAGCAGGCTGCTATATATATAGATATACAGGTTATATATATCACAAGACCGAGGCACCCAGGACAGCTGAATTGATTGGAGATGCCCTGAGATGATTAATTATAAGCACAAGTTGGAGTTGGACAGATAGCTCCGACTGAGATAGTATACTAGTGTCGGATTGGAGGCTTTGTGCAGGTTCAGTAAATTCTCTTTACACACTGCTTTAAACTTTCTGGAGTAAGAAAAGTTGCAAAGCATGTGGAAATGCTGCGTGCATCACAGAATCAAGTTTTCCTTATTTGACCTCTGATGGTTGGTTGTATACTCCACTTTGTAGAATAATCGACACGATCGACGCCGACGCGATCCCGAGGCTGTACCTCGACATCGCTGCCCCCTAAGCAAACACCGAGAGACCTGGGTCATGCCCACCATTCCATAGCAAACAGAGTTATTGAATACAATAATATTCACAAAGTGGTAAAGTAAATTTGTTTACGTTTGCCAGTATTTTGACTTTCTTTTTTGTAGCGGCCAGTAACTAAGGGTGCAAAGGATGCCCAGAAGAGGTTTTGCCCGCAAATGAGCCAGCCAAGGTGTCCACTGTCGTTGATCAAGATAAAGTGGCTTCGGCGGATAGCACTAGCATGGACAAGGTGTAACACCCCAGCTTAACACTGAGCCTGAAATACCACTAAACTACCTTTCCAAAACAATATTCATCAACATACTATATAATTTCAGCAAGTCAAAACATTAATAAAACCCATCCACGGCTCACAATAGAATATCAATAAAGATATATCAAGCATGAATGAATGAGCGAGGGAAACATAGCAAGATGAAAAGTCTAAATAGCACCAAACCAGTAAATCCAAAACCTTAGAACGAAATAGACCAGTTCAAAGCATTCATCTAGGCTTATTCAATTTTTAACATGTCCTAAAAGTAGTCCAGCAATAATGAATCAGTATTCATGGAGTATTTGGATAAATTTGTAGTGGTCTTTATTGATGATATTCTTATCTATTCCAAGGCAAGGCGAGCATTTGAGCATCTAAAGATTGTTTTGGGCAAATTATGGAGCATCGACTATATGCAAAGTTCGGCAAATGTGAGTTACGGTTGAAGGAAGTGGCATTCTTGGGCCATGTTCTTTCAAGCTGGAGGCATAGCGTGGATCGGCAAGGTCGGCGACGTTCTATCTTGGGGTCAGCCAAGTCGTCCAGCGATGTGCGGAGTTTTCTTGGTTTAGCGGGCTACTACCGCGCTTTATCGAGAACTTCTCCAAAATCGCAAAGCCGATGGTGAATTGCTCAAGAAGGACAAGAAGTTTGTGTAGTCCTCGCTTGTGATGAGAGCTTTGAGCTCAAACAGCGGTTGACTTGCTCGATCCTTACTCTTCACGATATCCACAAGAGCCCGATATTTATTGCGTGCCTCTCGTCGAGGACTCGGTGTGTTCTTATGCGGAAGGCAAGGCGTTGCCTATGCATCGAGCGATTGAGACCTCATGAGCTCAACTATCCCACCCATGATTTAGAGCTTGCTCTGTGGTTCATGCACTCAAGATTTGGCGGCATTATCGATCGGTAACGGTGTGAGGTGTATTCCGATCACAAGAGTTTGAAATACTTGTTCACTCGGCCGGATCTGAACCTCGAGCGAGAGGAGATGGCTAGAATTGATCAAAGATTATGACATGGGTATTGGTATCACCACGCAAGGCCAATGTGGTTCTGCGATGCACTTAGCGAAAGGTATCTTTAATACTTTAATGATCCAAGAGCAACGGCTGCACTTCTTGCGAGTTTCAGTCTCAACTTGGGTTTGGTTGAGCATGGCTCCTTGCGCCTTGGTTGTGCAACCGACCTTGGTGGATCAAATCAAGGCAGCCACGACAATCGATCGATGATGGTGTGGGAAAAATCAAGCGAGAACATCGGGAATGGATCGGCCAAGTGTTTCACAGAAGATGAGCACGGTGTTGTGTGGTTTGGGCAGCGTCTCGTGGTCCCAAAGGTCCCGAGTTACTGGATTTGATTCTCCATGAGGCCCATGATTCGCCTTTGTCCATCCATCCGGGGCCACCAAAATGTACCAAGATCTGCGTCGAGATATTACGGTGGACTCGCATGAAGCGCGAGATTGCGGGTTCGTTGCGGATCGGCGTATCTTTGTCGTGTCAAGGCCGAGCATCAACGTCAGTGGGTCTTCTTGACCTTTACCTATACGAGTGGAAGTGGGATTACGCAGGCATGGATTTCATCACCGGTCTGCCCGCTCATCTAAGAAATGACGCCATTTGGGTTGTCATTGTGAGCTAACGAAGTGGCGCATTTCCTTCGATCAAGAGTCAGCTCGGTGGAACCTCTAGCCCGACTCTATGTATCAAGGATTGTGAGCTTGCATGGTGTACCCAAGACGATTGTGTCACGACCAGTGGGGCTGTTTACCTCTCGGTTTGGCATAGTCTGCAGGAGGCCATGGGAACTCATCTTACTTTCAAAGCACGGCCTATCATCCTCGGACCGATGGTCGAGACGGAGCGCGTCAATCAGTGCTTGAAGATATGCTCCGTGCTTGTGTTCTTTCCTATGGGAAGAATTGGGAGAAGTGCCTACCACTTGCGAGTTCTCTTATAACAACGACTTCGAGCTAGTCTCGATGGCACCATTTGAGGCTTTGTATGGGGCGTCTGAACACCTCTAAAGCGGTGGCGGTGAAAGGTTCTTTGGCCCGAATTCCATTAATGAGGCGAAAGTCAAGTGCGATTGATTCGTGAGCACTTGCGCGTGCTTCAGTCGAGCGGAAGAGCTATGCGGTCGGCGTCGTCGTGAGTTGAGCTTCAGCTCAATGACTTTGTGTATCTCAAAGTCTCACCTTTGAAGGGACATCGTCGTTTGGTGTCAAGGGCAAACTAGCTCCTCGATATGTCGGCGTATCGCATCATCAAGAAAGTGGGAGCTGTTGCATACAAACTAGAATTGCCACTACACTTGAAGGGGTGCATGATGTTTTCCATGTGTCACAATTGAAGAAGTGCCTCCGTGTTCGGTTGAGAAGCGCCATTGGAAAATATCGATGTGCGGGGAAGATCTATCTTATCGTGGCGCCCCATTCGTATCCTCGAAGAAAGTGAGCAGAGCGAGGAACCGTGTGATCAAATTCCTCAAAGTTCAGTGGTCAAACCACTCGAGGATGAAGCCACTTGGGAGAGGGAAGATCGTCTCGGCGGATTACCCATC
This sequence comes from Ampelocalamus luodianensis, assembly GCA_036346255.1. Lineage (NCBI taxonomy): Eukaryota > Viridiplantae > Streptophyta > Magnoliopsida > Poales > Poaceae > Ampelocalamus > Ampelocalamus luodianensis. The sequence goes on from JAYEVH010000129.1 coordinate 10,273, forward strand.
CTTCTTCTCCCGGTGGTCGAATCTCGGGCGAGATTCTGTAAGGGGAGATTTGTAACAGCCTAAACTTAGGGTTTGTATTTCAAATGTAAAATTTTGAGGAGAAATAAAAACTTTTGTTGTCTCATCAAATCATTTGAAGTTTTCCAAATTTTCCTAGCAATTTCCATTTTCTAGAATTAAATTCTTGAGAATGGAAATTGTTGTCAACAAATTCTTAGCTTTAAAACTTGTGATCATCCTCTAAAATTATTTTCCTATCATCTTGATCATCCTATCTACCTCCTGAATTATTTCACAATTTTTAGATTTTATTTGCTATTTCAAATGCCCAAGTCAAACCAGTTTAGAAATCTGGTCAAACCTCTAGATAGCAGCTTGTGAATTTTATTGGGAGAAATATATTGCATGAAAACTCCTGTAAAAATTACACAAGGTTGCCCTCTTTTCCAGTAAGCTTCCATAAAAATTTCAGAATTTTTGGAGCTTAGGAGCTACCTCTAAAAATTCCCAAAACCCTCTTTGTCTTTCTAATTCAAATCTGAAATCACTGTTCCTCGGGTTCAAACCCCACTTGGGCTCGAGTCCGACCGCACCTAATGGACTCGGTCGCACCGCCTAATCTTGCACAGCGTGAGCCCGATCATTGTCCGCCGAAACTCTGCGTGCCATGTTCCCGTGAGGTTCCTCTCGCTCCGCGCGTCGCGCGCCGGCTGTGGTCCACCTCCGGTGATGTTAAGGCCATGGTCGGTCGCGCAATAAGCACCGGGAACCCATTTGGCCCTTTGCGGCATCGCGGGAGCTTGGCTCGCCGGCGACGCCGGGCAATCTCGGACCGTCGGCTCGTTGTCCGGACGCGTGATTTGGCGAGATCGCTGCGAACCGTCCGATGCGAATCGCGGTCGAGATAGAGCCACGTCTTTTCCTTATTTCTATTGTTTGGAATCTCCGATAGAGTTATTTTTTCAGCTGAAAATTGGGTTAAACTTTAGAAATTCATATCTATTTGATTGTAAGTCCTTTTCGGTTGTTTTAAATTTTGTTAGCTTTGGTATTGTCTAAAGTTTAATCTAAAATTGGGTAGAGGTTTAGTTCAGCTCAGTTGGATTTTAAAATGTGTTTAGAAATAGGTTTAAATTAAAATGTTCAAACTTGCACTTAAATTGTAAAATGCATAACTAATTCAAATTTTTTCTCCAAATTGCATGAAACCAGTGCTGATAATTCTCATTATGAATGTATTATTTACTAAAATTAGTTTCATCCATGTCTCTGTAGCAAAAATCATTAATTAATAAAATGATGTCTTATGTATCTTCTAAATTAGAAAATGTATATCTCTTTCAATATTTGTCCAAATCCAGTGAAACCAATTTTGTAATTTGTCATTTTAATGTACTAATTATAAGGATAGGTTTTAGGTACTGTTTCTGTTATTAAAATTTTGCTAAGTATTTAACTAGTGCTTAAATGTGTATGTTAGCTTAGGAAATTGCTAGAAAATGCATCACCTCTTCAAATAAATATTCTCTGCTTCTAAAATGGGTTAGATCATGTTTTAACTGCTGTGAAAAGTTTAGTGTGTTTTGTTATTGTTGTATGTTGAGTTTTGCGGTGTTATTCGTTCTTATTATTTGTTATTTGTTCAATCGCTAAGCCGACATTTGCGGTAACCACAGAGTGATCCTCTGCAGCAGTCGAGCATTACGAGAACAAGCGACAGCGGCAAGCGGTTTGATCATGATAATCCCGATATTTTAAAGTCTAATATTTTGTTTCAATTTGTATGTATGCATTGCTTAATTTGTGTTAAATTGATTAGTTAAATCCGTGTTGCATATCCTGTAGTCAAAATATTGATCTCTACTACGAGCCTAGGTTATTTCTTTGTGATTAGAGTCATTTGGATGATCTCTTGTCACTTAGTAGATCCGGTCAACTTGTAGACATGTAGCTATCGGTAGAAGCTAGGCGGTTATCGACTCTAGTCGGTAACCACGATCACTAAAATCTACTATAACTTTTTGTTTTGACATTTTTGCTATGTTTAATTGCAAAACTAAATGAAAACAAAAATGATTTAGACTTGGGCACAGCAGTATGATTGGTGTGATCATTGGGTGTGACTAGAATGGTGCCGAGTCAACAAGGACCGAACATCTTGTTACATCAACCAAGCATTTTGCGTGCTAACCACACTAGAGTATATGGGACCTCTCTTGACCTAGTACTTTGGCGTGTATTGGCTCGGGTGCGGGAGGTCGCGGGAGGGATGGAGGTGGGAGCATGGTAGTTGTCCAAAAGCTTTATCACGAGTGGGTAGTTGTCTTTTCGGCTTTACCATGTAAGCATATGGATTTCTATCCATACGAGCGGCTCGTAGTTAATACACAATATTGGAAAAAGTCTCGTAGGACTTAGTGTGCAGGCATACCTTGGAAGTGTGCTTTGGCTTAAAGCGGTGCAAGTGTGGGTACATTGGTACACCTGCGGGGGTTTAAAACTATTCAAATAGCCTCGTCCTAGGTTATGGACACGCTTGGCAAGGTCTTCCAAGAGTTAGACTACAACATTTAAATTAAAATTTGATGGGTGAGTGAATGCGGGATTCGTGCTATTGTTGTGGTGGCTATTGGGGTAGTCACCTCTAGGTTGTTTATCTTTCGCTTTTGTTAGTATTACCTTTCTTGTATTTCAACCTTAAAACGAATTACAAACTTGCCTTCAAACCGTATTATATTATTGCAAATGAAAATTGGTTTTATGCAAATGAAACATATGACCTCCACTAAACAAGCCTACATGTAGCATATGAGCAGTGCGCTAGTTCACCGTCGATCTTGCGGGTACAAAGACAATCTTTGTACTCGGTGCTTTGCTTAATGTTTTTGTTGCGAGAGGAAGAAGGTGAGCCCCAAGGGCCTCATACGTGAGTGTGTTGCCGTTTAGTGGACGACTAGACTTGGCGGTCGGTCGGATGCCTTGTGGGTTGGAGGCACGATTGGCTTTGTTTATAGCCATCTTATGGCACTTTTGCTTCATTGTCGTTCTTGTTATTTGTGCACCTGCGTGGCACTGCCGGCCTTTGTGCGTAATAACTCTACTATTTGTTTATCTTCCGTTGGTAGTGTAGTGTTTGGACTCTATGTTTGGAATGGAGTTGATGTCTAATTTTGTACCGAGGTGTGTATCTGCTTTCTGGAAGTATACATATCTCGAGATCGATTATTTGATTTGTGATGCTAGGACCGGTGGTTGGTTAAGCATTACAAGCCAAATAAATTGAGGTCCTCACAAAGTTGGTATCGAGCCATTCGACCGTAGTAACAAGCATAGTCGTCCTTAGGATATTTTGGAAAGGCTTATTTTTAAAGTATCAAAGGGTTTATAAAAATCTAGGCGATTCTCAAGCATTTACTCTTATCTATCTTAGCCTTCTACTCTCATCTTACTCTAATTTCAGTTTAAAAACTTGGTTTCTCTCTTTCCTTTCAAAATATAGTTACTACTAGGTTGAATTAGTTTTGGGAGAACCATGGAAGGTTAATCTAACTAAAAATTGTGGGAATAATAGGTAAGATGTAAAGTGAGTAGTTATGTGTCGATTTTCTTTGGTCGAACTTTATCTGCCTTGTGTTTGTTTCTTTGCTTTCATGAATTTTGGGCTTTCTTGCTCTTAAATTTGTTGCTAACTTGTCTTAGTAAAGCAGGATGGTAGGGAGAACGCTTGGCGGTCAGCCAGTGGTCATGATGAGAGCTTCCCCTCCTCAGACCATGGTGAGGTTCTCGCTCGATCGAGCGAACCGCATGGACGAGACAGCGCATCTTGGAGGTTATTGCTAGAATACCTCCACTCTCTGCCGGTGGTGGCGGCCACCGACTCGCGGGGACTTGCGAGTTCCTCCGTCGCGACCACCACTTTCTCCGCTCGAGGACCCTCTCGATGCGGATGATTGGCTCGCGCATGGTTGGCGAAAGCTCAACATAGCTCGATGCCGAACGCGAGGATAAGTCACTCTTCGCGTCCCACCGCTTGAGGGCGCGGCACTCTCATGGTGGGAGAACTATCTCGCCATGCGACCGCGGGTATGCGGTCGCGTGGGAGGAGTTGAGATCGACTTTTCGTCGGGCCCACATCACGATGGCACGATGGCGAAGAAGGAATTCCTCGCGCTCAAGCAAGGCGCAAATGCGTGATGGAGTACTTATGCGAGTTCAATCATTTGGCTCGTTATGCTCGGGGAGGTGGCCTCGGATGAGGCTAAGCGGAGAAGTTTATGGATGGCTTGTCCGGAGGGCTGCGGGACAAGCTATCTATTGTGGATTTCTCGACTTTCAGGCCTTGGTAGATAAGGCCATTGTTTGAGCATAAGGCAAAAGCGCCTGGCGAGTCCATAGCGCAAATGGGAGGCACATCGGTCTACTCACACCCGACCTCACTCGTCCTCGGTGGGCGGCACGATGGCCCGTTCTTTTGCTCCACCGGCGCGAGGCCATCCGCACGGCTCTCGTCCACGCAGCGTGTTTCAGCCACGTGCGCTGCGATCCAAGCACAGAGCGGCCTCCGCAATCCGGCGGCCGAGGTTACTTGTTTTCGCTGCCACAACAAGGGCCACTACGCCAACGCTTGTCCTCAGAGTGTTGCAGTAGCCCCTCGTCCTAATGGAGGACGCGGGCAGGGGAGTGGTCATCCACCTGACCAGAAGATGATCCAGAAGCCCCAGGGTGCGAGCAGCGGTCGAGTCAACCACCTTTGGTGAGAGGCTCGGAGGGGCGCGGATGTCGTGATGGGTACACTTCTTGTCAATTCTCGTCCTGCTGCAGTATTATTTGATTCTGGAGCATCGCATTCTTTTATTTCAAGATCATTTGCTGCTGCTAGTGGTCTTCACTGTGTTCCTTTGGGAGTTCCTTTGCTCATCCGCTCTCCGGGGTCGGAAATGAGAGCTGATTTACAGTGTCGGGATGTTCCTATCATAGTCAAAGGAGTGGGATTTTTGGCAAATCTTATTCTGCTCAGTTCAGCGAGTCTGGATGTGATTCTTGGCATGGATTGGTTGTCCCAACACTTGGGGCAAATCGATTGTGCCAGGAAGATTGTCTATCTCACTCACCCTTCAAAGCGGCAGGTCGGATTTTCGCGCAACTACAGAGGGCCACATCTATGTGCATTAGAGGCTTGCCACCTTACAGATTCGAGGATGTTCCCATAGTATCGACTTTGAGGATGTTTTTCCGATGATTTACAGGATGCCTCGGTTCGAGATCCGAGTTTGTCATCGAGTTGCTGCCCTGCATCGCCCTATCTCGGCGCCAGTATCGGATGCCTCCCAATGAATTGGAGGAATTGAAGAAGCAATTAGGTGAGCTTCAAGCAAAGGGTTTCATCCGTCCCAGTTCATCTCCTTGGGGTTGTCCGGTGATCTTTGTGAAGAAGAAGGACAAGACTTTGTGCATGTCGTTGATTACCGTCCTCTCAATGAGGTGGCGGTGAAGAACAAGTATCCTCTGCCCGCATCGATGATCTGTTCGATCGGATATTGGAGCCAGTGCTCTCAAAGATTGATTTGAGAATGGGGTATCATCAGTCAGGATCGGATCGAGGATATTCAAGACGGCTTTCACTACTCGTTATGGGTCATGCGAGTACACCGTCATGTCTTTCGGTCTAACCAATGCTCGGCTTTGTTCATGAACCTTATGAATTCGTATTCATGGAGTATTTGGATAAATTTGTGGTGGTCTTTATTGATGATATTCTTATCTATTCCAAGATCAAGCGAGCATCTTGAGCATCTAAAGATTGTTTGGGCAAATGCGGGAGCATCGGCTATATGCAAAGTTCAAGCAAATGTGAGTTCGGTTGAAGGAAGTGGCATTCTTGGGCCATGTTCTTTCGGTGGAGGCATAGTGTGGATCGACAAGGTCGGCGACGTTCTATCTTGGGGTCGGCCAAGTCGATCAACGATGTGCGGAGTTTTCTTGGTTTAGCGGGCTACTACGCGCTTTATCGAGAACTTCTCCAAAATCGCAGCCGATGACCGAATTGCTCAAGAAGGACAAGAAGTTTGTGTGGTCCTCTGCTTGTGATGAGAGCTTCGGGAGCTCAAGCGGTGGTTGACTTCACTCCAGTCCTTACTCTTCCCGATATCCACAAGAGCTTCGATATTTATTGCGATGCCTCTCGTCGTGGACTCGGTTGTGTTCTTATGCGGGAAGGCAAGGCGATTGCCTATGCATCGAGCGATTGAGACCTCATGAGCTCAACTATCCCACCCATGATTTAGAGCTTCTTGTCTGTGGTTCATGCACTCAAGATTTGGCGGCATTATCGATCGGAATCTTGTTGGAGGTGTATTCGATCACAAGAGTTTGAAATACTTGTTCACTCGGCAGATCCGAACCTCGAGCGGAGGAGATGGCTAGAATTGATCAAAGATTATGACATGGGTATTGGTATCACCAGCAAGGCCAATGTGGTTCTTGATGCACTTAGCCGAAAGGTATCTTGTAATACTTTAATGATCCAAGAGCAACACTGCACTTCTTACTGAGTTTTTGTCTCAACTTGGGTTTGGTTGAGCATGGCTCCTTTTTCGCCTTGGTTGTGCAACCAACCTTGGTGGATCAAATCAAGGCGACACGACAATCGATGATGGTGTGGAAAAATCAAGCGAACATCGAGAATGGATCACCAAGTGTTTCCGCAGAAGATGAGCACGGTGTTGTGTGGTTTGGGCGTCTCGTGGTCCCAAAGGTCCCGAGTTACGGATTTGATTCTCCATGAGGCCCATGATTCGCCTTTGTCCATCCATCCGGGGCCACCAAAATGTACCAAGATCTGCGTCGGAGATTCGGTGGACTCGCATGAAGCGCGAGATTGCGTGTTCGTTGCGGATCGGCGTATCTTGTCGTGTCAAGGCCGAGCATCAACGTCCGCGGGTCTTCTTGACCTTTACCTATACGAGTGGAAGTGGGATTACGTAGGCATGGATTTCATCTTTGGCTGCCCGCTCATCTAAGGGAAATGACGCCATTTGGGTTGTCATTGACAAAGCTAACAAAGTGGCGCATTTCCTTCCGGTCAAGAGTCACTCGGGTGGAACCTCTAGCCGAGCTCTATGTATCAAGGATTGTGAGCTTGCATGGTGTACCCAAGGCGATTGTGTCGACCGTAGAGCGCTGTTTACCTCTCGGTTTTGGCATAGTCTGCAGGAGGCCATGGGAACTCATCTTACTTTCAAGACGGCCTATCATCCTCGGGGATGGTCGACGCGGCGCGTCAATCAGTGTTGAAGATATGCTCGTGCTTGTGTTCTTTCCTATGGGAAGAATTGGGAGAAGTGCCTACCACTTGCAGAGTTCTCTTATAACAACAGCTTCCAGGCTAGTCTCAGTATGGCACCATTTGAGGCTTTGTATGGGAGGCGATGCAGAACACCTCTAAACTGGTCAGAAACTGGTGAAAGGCAGTTCTTTGGCCCAGATTCCATTAATGAGGCCGAAAGTCAAGTGCAGTTGATTCGTGAGCACTTGCGCGTAGCTCAGTCCAGGCAGAAGAGCTATGCAGATCGGCGTCGTCGTGAGTTGAGCTTCCAGCCCAATGACTTTGTGTATCTCAAAGTCTCACCTTTGAAGGGACATCGTCGTTTCGGTGTCAAGGGCAAACTAGCTCCTCGATATGTCGGGCCGTATCGCATCATCAAGAAAGTGGGAGCTGTTGCATACAAACTAGAATTGCCAGCTACACTTGAAGGGGTGCATGATGTTTTCCATGTGTCACAATTGAAGAAGTGCCTCCGTGTTCCGGTTGAGGAAACGCCATTGGAAAATATCGATGTGCAGGAAGATCTATCTTATCGTGAGCGCCCCATTCGTATCCTCGAAGAAGCTGAACGCAGAACGAGGAACCGTGTGATCAAGTTCCTCAAAGTTCAGTGGTCAAACCACTCCGAGGATGAAGCCACTTGGGAGAGGGAAGATCGTCTCCGAGCAGATTACCCATCCTTCTTCTCCGGTGATCGAATCTGGGCGAGATTCCTGTAAGGGGGGGAGATTTGTAACAGCCCTAAACTTAGGGTTTGTATTTCAAATGTAAAATTTTGAGGAGAAATAAAAACTTTTGTTGTCTCATCAAATCATTTGGAAGTTTTCCAAATTTTCCCTAGCAATTTCCATTTTCTAGAATTAAATTCTTGAGAATGGAAATTGTTGTCAGCAAATTCTTAGCTTTCAAACTTGTGATCATCCTCTGAAATTATTTTTCCTATCATCTTGATCATCCTATCTACCTCCCTGAATTATTTCACAATTTTTAGATTTTATTTGCTATTTCAAATGCCCAAGTCAAACCAGTTTAGAAATCTGGTCAAACCTCTAGATAGCATCTTGTGAATTTTATTGGGAGAAATCTAGTGCATGAAAACTCCTGGAAAAATTACACAAGGTTTCCCTCGTTTCCAGTAAGCTTCCATAAAAATTTCAGAATTTTTGGAGCTTAGAGCTACCTCTAAAATTCCCAAAACCCTCTCTGTCTTTCTAATTCAAATCAAATCAACGTTCCTCGGGTTCAAACCCCACTTGGGCTCGAGTCCGACCGCACCTAATGGACTCGGTCGCACCGCCTAACTGCACAGCGCGAGCCCGATCATTGTCGACCGTCCGATGCAGATCGTGCGGCTCGCGTGCGTCGAATCAACCGACCTGTCCGAATGCATACATCGATCTCGACCGTCCATCGCAGATCCAACGGTCGATACGATATTGATCGGGTTAAACCCACTCGTCGCACCGCACCTGGCTCCGACTCGGTTCGCACCCTTTACTCTCGCTGACAGGGTGGTCCCACCTGCAGGTTTTCTCCGCCACATCGCTGAGCGGCTCGGGCGCGCTCGCCGCAGCGCTCGCCCGGCCGCCGCGCATGCACGCTGCCACCTCGCCTCACCGGTCTTTTCACCGCCCCACCGTTTCACCTCGCTGCCTCCGTCTGCTCCTACAAAAGCCGCTGAGGGCCTTCACTATCTCGTTTTCTCCTCCTCTGCCCCATTTCCGCCACTGAGCCCCGGAGCCCGAGAGCGTCGCCGCGCCGCTTCCGAGCATTTCAGCTGCTCCGGTGATCTCCGGTCGTCGGCGATAGCGTCACGGTGTGCCTAGCACCCCGTGGAAGCAAACCCCTCAAGCAATTCGGAGTTTCCGCCGCTGTAGAGCCGCGCTCGCTCTTTCTTCTCCAAGTCCGGCCGAAACCGCCTCTTCCGCCGCCGCGCCTTCTCAAGAGCATGAACGTGCCAGGAAGATTTTGGGGGGAGGCGGTGCGGCACGCGGTGTACCTGCTGAACCGCTTGCCGACGAAGGCGTTGGGCGAATGCACTCCGTTCAAGGCTTGGAACGGAAGGAAGCCGCATCTGGCACACCTTCGTGTGTTCGGTTGCACGGCGCACGCGAAGGTGACAACACCACACCTGAAGAAACTTGATGATCTAAGCCAGCCGATGGTGTACCTTGGCGTCGAGGACGGCTGCAAGGCGCACCGCTTGTTTGATCCACGACGCGGGAAAATTCATGTAAGTCGTGATGTAAAATTTGAAGAAAAGCTAGAGTGGTCCGAGATGCAGTGCGGCGGCGGATCAATCGGATTCGTGCGTCGAGGAGAATGCGACGAGCCGACAAAGGGCGACTTTGTGCCGCTCGCGGGTGCCCTGACAGGCCAGTCGGCGCCCGCGGCACAAGTTCACCCAGCTCCTTCATCGACTACGCTGGACGGCGAGGTGACGCCGGGAGGCGATATCGAGCGCGTCTTTGCGACATGCACGCGAAACCTCCCGACATCCCCACCACTCCGATGGGGGCGGACCACGGATCACGGCAAATGATCACGCCACACCTCTGCCGGGTGGGGCGGCGGCTCGACGATGGGCTGTTGTTACGTGCACATCGGCGACATCATGAGAGATGCTCGAAGTGTGCGGCTTGATGAAGACATGGAAGAAGAGGCCATGCTCGTGGAGAGAGGAGGAGCCCGCTACCGCGAGCGGCCGGGCGCAAGCTCGGGAGGACGCCATGGCCAAGGAGATTGAGTCCATTGAGAAGAATGAGACTTGGACTCTCACGGCGTTACGGTGGACACAAGCCAATTGTGCTCAAATGGGTCTACAAACCGAAGAAAAACTCGGATGGCGGCGTGATCAAGCACAAGGCAAGGCTAGTCGCAAAAGGATATGTCTGGCGACAAGGAATTGATTTCGAGGAGGTGTTATAGCGGTGGCGGACTTCGACACCGTCGCGCGTCATCCTTGCCATCGCTGCCAATCGCGGCTGGCAAGTTCACCACCTCGATGTCAAGTCTGCCTTCCTGAATGGAGAGCTCGAGGAAGAAGTGTATGTTGCCCAGCCGGAGGGATTCACAGTGAAGAACAAGGAGCACTTGGTGCTTAAGTTGAGCAAGGCGCTCTACGGGCTCCGGCAGGCGCCACGGGCCTGGAACATGCGACTTGATAGAAGCTTGAAGCAGCTCGGTCTTGTAAAGTGTGCTCAAGAACAGGTCGTGTACACAAGAGGAACAGGCCGGGCAGGAATCATCGTCGGTGTATATGTTGATGACCTCATTGTGACAAGTGAAGATCCAGTGCGATCGCGGCGTTCAGCGGCGATGATGTCCGATTCGAGATGAGTGATCTCGGATTACTCAATTACTATCTCGGGATTGAAGTCAAGCAAGAAGAAGACCGTATCACAGTCAAGCAGGAAGCTTACGCCAAGAAGGTGCTGACTCAATTCGGGATGATTGAATGCAATCCCACCAAGTTCCCTATGGAGCCGAGATCACAGCTGTACAAGGACCCTGATGGACAACCGGTGGATGCAACGGAGTATCGCCGTGCTATTGGTTGCCTTAGGTACTTACTTCACACACGGCCGCTTCTCTCATTTCTTTGTCGGGGTGGCGGCGATTCATGGAGAGGCCACGGTGATGCATCACAAGGCGGCCAGCGATCCTCGGTATGTGAAAGGGACTGTGGGTTATGGTCTTGTGTATACCAGAGGAGGAGATGCTGAGGTGATCACAGGGTACACGGACAGTGACCTGGCCGGCGACAACGATGATAGGAAGAGTACTGGGGGCATGGCGTTCTATGTCAATGAATGCTTAGTGTCATGGAACTCGCGAAGCGAAAAGCGGTTGCCCTGTCATCATGTGAAGCCGAGTTCATGGCAGAACGCGCGGCATGCCGAGCGTTATGGCTTAGAAGCTTGTTGGGCGGCCGACGGGAAGGAGAATGATGTGGTGAAGCGTTTGTTGACAATAAGTCCGCGGTCGCATTAATGAAGAATCATGTTTTCCACGGACGCAGCAAGCATATCGACATGAGGTTTCACTTCATTCGTGAATGTGTCGAAGGAGGACATATCGTTGTGGAGTTTGTTCGCAGCATGAGCAGCGGTGATGCACTAACAAAGGCATTGCCGGCCGGCAAAGCGGCAACAATCGCGCACCTACTTGGTGTTCGCGATCTTGAGCCATGTCGATTAGGGAGTATGTTGGACTTAATCTGCGGTGGTCTCAAGTTCATTGTGATGGCAACAGCGTAGACCGGTTGTGGTGTCCACAATCACGAACGCGCGTGTGTGCATGTTTGAATCGATCCGATTAAAAGATTGTGGGCTGGTATGTTTCCAATTATATGCATTCAATTTCTTTCCATGGCGCGTGTGTGCGTGATTAGTTCATGCCCGAGTTGTCGGGATTGTGTGATTGCACGATTCAAATTTTGTATGCTTTCCATAAGTAGCTAGAACCTGCAATTTGTTTTGTAATTGCTTGCTTTATATTCAGAAGAGAATAGAGAAGAAAATTGCCCCAAATCAGTTTGTTTGTTTCCTGTTTTCTGAAACTTGCCGTATGTGCAACGTTGCTCCGAATCTGGCCTGAGAACGAACAAAAAGGGTGTAACTTTTGACCCACAAGTCCGATCATGGCAAACTACTCTATTCTAGAATTTACACAAAATTCTCCACCTTTTATTATATTACCATGTCCTCTAGTTAAATCATCTAACCCCCCGTTTTTATCCTAGAAGATCGATCTGTCATCTTCTGGACAGCGAGCCTTACTAAATTCATAACTTAAAAATTACTCAACCGCTCGACATGATTAAATACTCTATAGAAAGGTACTGAAATTATCTACAATTAACTAGTATATGAAAGTCCCAAAATTCGTCATTTAGGTACTTGAATAAATCGTACAACAGAATAGCAGACTAATCCAATCTACCGTTCGATTTCTCCCCGAATAGAAATATGCTAATAATTTATCTTATTGGAACTACTAGCCAATTAAATATTCATAGCCAACTACTAATGCCAATTAAATATTCATAGCCAACTACTAATCCCAATTAAATAATCATCACTAACTAATCATAGTAGGGCATCCCTAACTATCCCAATTAAACAATGCATGCACGTACAGGATGGAGCAACCAAACCTTGCATGTGGCTAGAAATTTGCACGCGGCTGCACCTTTCTTTCCTTTCAGTTTTGCTCACGGCTTTCAGGCCCACGTGCTAGCATGGCCAGTAGCCACCACGAACACGCACACAGCAGCACTGCCGATCACGCCCACACAGCAGGAGACGTGCGGCCAAGCGGAAGCCCCACGCGCGGCACGCACGGTTGGTTGGACACTGACGTCCACGCGGCGGCAGATTGGATACACGCGCCGGCAGAAGCAAGCAGCGGCAGCCAAGCGGCTGGTGCACGAGCGTACAAGAACGCCTAGCGGCTGAAGAAAATTGAGACAACTGCTGGAGGCGGCGCACGGGGACGAAAACGCTAGAGCGGCTAGGGTTTCCGCCCTCCCCACATCTATTTAACCCGGTAAAAAAAAAATCTAAGTCATTCTGTTTTTATGTATCTCCTTTTATCTAATGAGGCATAGGTTCTCAAGAGGGTTATTTTCGGACTATTACACAAGGTGCAAAGGACTTCTAATAGTAATTTTTACGCTCACATCCAATAATTCTATGTATGCATAGCAGTAAAAGATGATATTTGTCCGCAGGAAACAACAGTGCCCGTCAAGTCCAGTCTCCAACCTGCGGGTGGTAGGCAGACAGCGAAGCCAGGCACCACCTCGACCAAGGAGGTGGTGGCCGACAAGGAGACCACGACAGGGAAAAGCGTGGTACCCACAGACCCAACGCAAGGTGCTGGCGATGGTGTCTTCGGGAAGAGGATGACAAAAATCCCCAGCAGACAAGTGCCCCACCTTCAAGTGCCGTGATAAACGGCCTAAGGTGCCGATTGGCATGGCCATGGAGGTGAGGGAGCTAATATGTAAGGACGAGAGCCTTAAAAGTTAAGAGGCTCCCTTTTTTTACCTTCCATACAAACATGATTTACTGCTATCATCAGCGTCTTTTACTGTGACTCCCCCTCGCTTCTCGTCTTTTACTGCTTAAAACTTCCTGGAGTAAGAAAAGTTGCAAAGCATGTGGAAATGTTGCGTGCATCACAAAATCAAGGTTTTTTCTTTTATTTGACATCTGATGGTTGGTCCTATGCTCCACTCTGTAGAATAAACCGAAGAAAAGGATTTGGACAGGTATGACTGTAACTTTTGTGCTGTGATATGGAATACCCAGCCTCGGCCGCGCGCCGCGCGTCCAGGCCAACCACACTCGAAAGATTTATTGGGCCACAAGAGAATTTCCGTCCAACGCCTCGCCCTATTTTCATATAGCCTTCCTGGGCCTGATGAAATAATCCGTGCCGCTCCCATCGATGGTTTCCACGTGCCGATCTGCGCCGACCTAGCAATAGCATGGCCACCTGGATCCCCCAGCTCATCTTCCAACTTGGGCCTCACCTCCTACGCCCATCTCTTGAGGACAGTAGTCTGCAGTGCACGCCGGCCGGAGCCGGCTTGGAAATCTTTTAAGGATCTGTCTATTAAACATTCGACAGTGTTTTCATACGCAAAATATTCAGTTTTTTCAACCATCGGATAGATATCCAACGCTCTAGATTCATCTCCAAATTCTATACATTATCCCCAACCCTAACAGAGGCTCATTCCCCATCCCATCCGCACGGCGGCGCCGCCGCCACCCCCATGCCCTCTGTGCCCCGCCTCCCGCAGCCTCATCGGCGCCGGGGACGCCCGCTAGCCCCACCGCACTCCTCCGACCCAATACTACCGCCTCCTCTTCCTCCATCGGCACCGCCCGTCTCATGCGCCGTCTTCCTCCGCCGGCACCTCCCGTTACTGCTTTATCTTCCTCCGCCAACGCTGCTTAGCTCCCCTCGCAGCCGCCTTATTCCCCGTCTCCGGCGGCTACCGCCGCCGGATCCGCCATCGCCACCCTCGCCTCCTAATTTCTAGTGGATTCCCGTCACCCCTGCTCCTCCTGTGCTCCCCCGCAGCCGCCCTCTTCCCCGTCTCCGGCGGCTACCACCGCCGGATCCACCATCGCCACCCCTGTCTCTTAATTTCTAGTTGATTCCCGTGCTCCCCCGCCGACCTCCACCACCCACCGCCCTCCTCCGACCCGCGGCCAGCTGCGCCACCGCCGCCTCGCCGCCCCTCCGCCACCGCCGTGCCTCCGCCGCCCCTCCCTCCCTCTATAGCTGGGCCCCGATGAACCCTAGCCCTAATCTGGCAAAGCCCCCCCTAACTCGCCGCCGTTGCCGCCACCACCGGAGAAGACGACGTTGCCGGCCGAGCATGAATCTCCACGCAAAGCATCAAAGGTCAGAAATTCGACTATTTTACCTCAAGAAAATATTCGATTGTTTTCTAGCAATTCCGATCTTTTAATCGACGCACGAAGAAGAGCTGGTGCCCTGGCACTGGCAGCAACAAGGGCGTACGTGCGTCAGGGATGATTGAATCGGTAGGAATAATTACAAGCGAACACTAGAATTTGCTAATGTATGCATAGCTATCTCAGTTTCGTTTTTCAGTAAGTTCTAGCTGCTACACTATAGTACGAGTGCTGTCATTAGGTGTCTCAGTGCTTAGAAATCTTCTGGCTAAAGTATCACTGTCCTGTTTGTAAAGCTCGTACACGATGTGGTCACTGCTTGTCTGCGTGGTGGGGAAATGGCAGCAATTATGATAATCAAGATAGGTAGTAAGTAGGTTAGGTTGCTGTGACATAAGAACAAACCAACCAACTAAATGCTGATGAAACATATCGGGGTCAATGCATCCATGACATTAGTGATGGATCACTACACTACCTGTCTCCTCACCAACCAATTATGATCCCAAAGGCCCATGTCTATCGAGCAAAAATCATGAGTATCAAGACAGAGAATAGAGCATATATCTACAATAGTTTGTTTCTTAGCTTGTTACTAAAAGGAGAGACTACTCAATCTAATAAAAAAAACAAGCATTTCAATGGATTATTTCTTGAGCTTGTATCTAAGACTTTAATTGCTACAAGTATGCTTGGAGGCAGTGTGACCCACAAAACGAGTTTTTAGGTAACAAGTAAGTCTCCAACAAAATATTTTATTGTTTCTTGTGTCTTAGTATCAATAATTTGCTTGTTTTTTCATCTAATAACAAGCCTACATTTTCTCATCACCATCTCTTCTTCACGTCACCTAAATACTGATGTGTTCATCCCTTGGTAACAAGTGATATTGACTATTATATACGCTACTGAGAGCAACCAAAGGAACAAGTAAATATACGAGTCTCTTCTACTAATGATAGATCAAAGCACCGTAGAAAAGAGTACAAATGAACCACTCATCAGGCATATTACAGTCATTACTGTAGCTCAGGTTACTAGCTATCAAGCACCATCAAATTAGACCATCTCCAACTCCAATGCATAGTAGCTTCAGAAGAGGGTGCTACAACAGCTGAAGCTATCAGTCAATCGTCAGCCCCCTCTACAATGTATCTTTACTATTATAAAAGAATGATTTGGTGGTGGTAGTGAGTCTGTTATATATTCCTTCTTGAGTTGATGAGATCTTTTGTGGATAAATATGTATAAACATGTATAACATACTTGAAAAATCTTCTGTAGACAATTAGATTATTTGTGTTTGTGGTTTGTAATAAGATTTTATGTGACTTGTTGATTGGATGCAAATTATGTATGAAACATTTATCTGTAAGAATAATTACCGAATGTATATTGATTTTTTAAGTTTATAATTTATATTATGTTTTATTTGAAATTCGTTGTAACGTAGGGGCACTCGGCTAGTGCCGTTAAGTAGTTGGGTTTTCACAAAATCTGAAACAAAGCTACCGTACCGGTCTTCAATACACTAAGAGGGTGCTACAATAGCTGAAGCCAAGGGCGAATCCACATGGGGCTTTGGGGGTGCACGGGACACCAGGTCCAATGTTGTTCTACCTTATTAAAATATACAAATACATAGTTGTACACCTTGCAGTTTAAGCTCGGTGACTTAAAACACATATAATGATATGAATGATGACTCTCGGTCAATTTCATTCTGGATCCGCCGTTGGCCGAAGCTATCAGTCAATCACCAACCCCCACTGTCAGATCCCAAATTTGGAACTTAGGACCCACTGTGTATATTTGTGACATTCTCTGGATCAGTAGATAGCACACACAGTTACAATATTGGTTCAAACACATATTATAAAAATATAAAGCTATTTCATAATATTAAACAAAGCATAAATATACATTACGATTTTTGACTTGCAGAATGGCCAGATAGGCCAAATATCTTTTAGAGATCAGCAGCGGAAACAGAAGCGCAGAATAACGTGTGGAACCCTTACGATATGCCCACCGACAATCGACTGTGGACTCTTTCTCCTATAGAAAGATGATATTCCATTACCCTGCAACAAGGCATATGTACAATCAGTCATTACTATTGTCGGCATATGTACCATGGCATCTTGACTGAGGAAGAAAAGAGTCAACCTTCCAGCTAATTCTCCTTCTAGTGGGTTAATATAGCTTGACTCAATATGTTTTGTAGAGAGCCACTAGTACATTGTGTTAGGTTTCTCTCAGAGTTTGTACACGTAAAGTAGTTATGCTCTCAGCACCCAAAAATTGGGGCAAAATCAAAATTTTCTTGAACTACGAACCTATCAAATATTACCAACAACCAAATTTGTAGAATATAGGACATCTCCACTCCCAATTGTACAAATCACTGATTATCTCTCCCAAATTGCCCAATCACCTAATGAAATTTTAAAAATCAAAAAGGGAATTAGGAGCAAGGTTTCACTCACTCACCCTTCCTCAGCCTGAAGCACCCACAAAGATCCTTTTTTTCTCCATCGGCAGCTCGTGCTGCTGCTATAAGCGATGGTCCGCACAGGGTCTGTTGGCAATGGTGACGCAGGTCGAGGTCTTCGGCCTCAATGAGGAGGCGACACTGCAGCACGCAGAGGAGGGGAGGAGGTGGTGGTGACGGGGGAGTTGGCTGGCCCAGGAGGAGGCATATGCGCGGGGGGCGGAGGCGGATTGGAGGGGGCGGCCAGTGAGCGGTGAGGAGGCGAGGAGGTGGTGACGGGGAAGCAGAGGTGGCGACCAGTGGGCGGATTAGAGGGCGGCGAGCCACCCTAGCCCTAGCTCTCATATGGGGAATGAAACGACCATGCAGAGGGGAGTTGGCTCACCAAGGAGGCGACGACGCAGGGGGCGGAGGTGGATTTGAGGGGTTGGCCAGTGGGCGGCGACGAGGCGACGAGGTGATGACAGGAGGCGAGGAGGTGCGGAGGCCAGTGCGTGCATGCGATTGAAGACGAAGGGGTACGGGAGGGAAAAGGAGGTGCGGGTGTTTCTGCGAAACAAACGTGACGGCCAGGGGTTTTCGAAAACTGGCATAAGTGATGAGGGGCATCCCGCCCGCCTACATCCAAGCCGTCCGTGTGAGATCCGACGGCCCACGGTAATGTTAGAAATACACACACACACATACATACACACACATATACATACATAGATATACATATATACATACTCATATACATATGTATATATACACATATACACACACACACACAGATATACACACACAGATATACATACATATATATATATATATATACCATCTCCAATGTTGTGTTTTAGCCGGTTCAAATGAGGAGAGAGAAGATATCGAATCGATTCAATACATTAGAGGGGTCGAATCCAACAAAAAAAATACATGGAACCGGACTCTACTTAGAAGTCGATTCAAAGCATTAAACAACTCACATAAGCATTAAATAACTACATAGAAGAGAGTACGGTCGAGAGAGGATATTATTATTTTGTGGTTTTTTAATGTAACGTGAGTCCTAATTATTAGTAGGAATCGGTTCAATACATTGGAGAAAACAAGCTCAGTTCCTAGATGCTTGCGTGGTATGACTTTGAATCAGCGTCGATTCAATACACTAAAGATGCTCTAAGGTGTTAATATCAATCTTGGCCAATGGATCTGGATAGAACAACCAAGATTAATGCGGGCTCTCACCTTCAATCCGCTTAATTATTAATGCGCCAGCATTAAACACCCCGTATACTCTCACCTCCAATGCGCCTTCATCAATGCACCAGCATTAAACACCCTGTATGCTCCCACCTAGATCAAGATCCAACGATCAAGATTGACATTAGCACCTTAACACCCAAATCACCATTAGTATATATATATATATATATATATATATATATATATATATATGAAAATAGCTTAGTACTACCGAGAGTACGTACTCCCGGTTCCATAAACCGTAGATATCCATAGCACCTGCCTGTGGACGTGTGCTACCTGGTTGCGAAGAGAGAACCGTTTTGTTTTTTGCTTTAACTAAAATTAGCCGGTAAATCTGCCTTTCGTTGTTCTTTTGGTTATCCTAGGATGGATCTAGTGCTCCTCACCACCTCGGGCTCTCGGAGATATTTGGTTGTTGTGCTCCTTCGATTTTCTTGGGTGCTCTTCACCTCGCCATCTCCGGCGTTGCGGCTGTGTCGTCTGATTTCCCTGGCTACGCAAGAGCTGCACTCGATTTCGGTGGCGCAAAAACTCCAATCGGCAGCCACGTGATTACTCACATCAGTATTTCGGCTGTGCGGAGATCCTGAGGAAAGGATTCGGTGGCGCACCTCACCACCTCGAAGAGTTTTGGTACATCTTCATATCCTTGTTGAGCTCTTCCGATTTTCCTGGGCGCGTCGATTCCCTTCCTCTTTCTTCTTGTCTCCGTGCTTCGCCTGCCGCGGAGGTATTCCTTGTCTGTACCTCTGTGCTGTTCGGCCGAGTGAGCCGCCACCTCTGACGTGTTCGTTTTGTCCGTCACGCTCGTGTTTGCGGGTAAGTTCATTGCTTGTTGATTGCCGTTACCGGCTTTGATTTAGGTTCTTCTGGTCGTACTGCTTTTCCTGCTATGTCGCAGATTGTTTGGTTCCTGCGGTTGGGGCACCAACTCTAAATTCCTTATTTTGTACGCCACCATCGTTCCTCAAGGTTATTCCCTTGCTTGCTGCTTGTCGTTAAGGTCTTCTCGTCGTATTGATCTTTCTGTTGTGTTGCAGATTGTGTTGGTCCTACGGTTGGGCCGCCACCTCTGAAACACTTATTTTATCTGCTATACGATCGTTCTTCAAGGTAATTTCGTTCCTGCTTGGTTGCCTATTATTTTTACTAGGTCTGCTGTTTGAAACACTTATTACAGGTCGCTTCTAATTGCCATCTGTTCTGAAGGAGTAAAATACTATTCTGAAATAGGAGTATATTCGTACAAAATGGAGTATATTCATCTGAAATAGGAGTACATACTTATCTGAAGGAGTATAATACTATTCTGAAATAGGTGTATTCATAGAAAATGGAGTATATTTATATGAATGTGCAACATCTGGTCCTCTCTTTAGGAGTATAATTTAGACTGAATGACAATATGTGTACTATACCTTTTATCAGTTATACTGATTTTATCAACCACATGCTTCTTTGATACTCCGTTGTATATAATATTTAAGGCTTTGTAAACTTTACTGGTTAATTAGTTACTTATCAGATAAATTGTGTTTAACCTGCACCCATATGGTACTAGGACAGCGGCCATGCTGCCATCATCCTTTAATTGTGCCTTGCTGCCTTACGCACAACCCCTGAAGGTTGGGGCAGTGCTAATGATTGTCCTGTATTATTTTTTGATAGCTTATTTGTCAATTAGCAAAATGTGGTATGATGCAATGATACTACTTAACTATGCTTGAATGAGTCATACTCTTTTTCTTTCGAAAGTATATCATAAGCGTCTATACTCTTTCATTTAGAAAAAAAAAAAAGAGTCTACTACTTTTTTGATGGTATATACCCCCTCCAAGTGCCAAATATTCCATACCCTTTTTCTTTTGGAAAGTGCAAAATACTTCATACTCTTTTCTTTGTAAAGTATACTACAAGGTTGTATACTCTTTCATTCAGAAAAAAATTGCGATGGTATATACCCCTCCAATGTCCAATACTACCAACCTCTAATCCTCCATGCAAGGTTCAAGCTCATCACCAGATCCAAGCTTCAAGCTACGGCCGTTCCTAGCTTTAAGCAATTAGTTGTGCATTAGTTGTGCATGCAACAAACTTAGTCCACTACGCCACCTCATTTCAAGCAATTAGTTGTGCATGATTAAAGTCATTAATTAAAGAACACACTTCAAGCGTAGTATCAACCCTCCTAATGGATGTATCCATTAAAGAAACCGTTTGAGCTAGTACACATCTCCAAGTTGATGAACGGTGGGGAGGTATGGGAGTACATTAAGGGTATGCACAATGGTACAGACAACTGTTGTCTACAGCAACTCTCTATGTCACCTGTAGATAGCACTAAAGACAGCTCATACAATGGTTATGGTGATACAGTCGGCTACAAAATTGTAGACAACACACAATCTTTTAATATTTTTCTTGTTTCTGGTGCTACAGTCAACTATAGGATTATAGACAACATATCTTTCTATCTCTTTATTCTTTTTCATCCACGTCAGTAAAAATCCTACATGACAGAGGCTATAGACAGCTAACATAAACCTATTGTATATGCTCTAAATACTATTATGTGTTTAATAGTATTTACCAAATAAAATAGCACCAAATTGGCCTGGCTCATCTAGCATCTCCGTAGAATATGACATTAACTAATTCATGGTCGTCACTCGTTAGACATGCGTGCAGTGTCGTGATCACTGTAGCGCTGACCGTATCAATTTATTGGACAAAAAAAAAGTTTATACAATGAAACGAGAAGATCAACTTGAATTCACGTGGTGTGCAATTAATGCATATATAACCCACACATCAGCCTATAAATTAATGGATGCAAGGACCTGCACGGTAGCAGCAGCGTATACGTACCAGCATACAGCACGCACGTACTACTGCTTGTAGAGTCGTTTCTCGAGATGGCGTTGCAGGTTGGCGACGGTGGCCGCCGGGAGACGAGGTGGTGCGCGGTGACCGGCGGGCGGGGGTTCATGGCGAGGCACCTCGTGGCGGCCCTGCTCCGCTCCGGTGAGTGGCGCGTGCGGGTCACCGACCTCGCCACCGCCGTGGCCCTCGAACCAGCAGAGGAGGAGGGGCTGCTCGGTGTCGCCCTCCGCGACGGCCGTGCCGTCTATGCCTCCGCCGACGTCTGCGATACAGCTCAACTTACCAAAGGTACCTTATGTATGTCCTATCAAGTAGTAGTAATATTATTACATGGCAATTGTTGGCCCAGACACCCGGCGAGAACTCACTCATGGTTTCTTCATAAAATAGAAGAAAGCTCTCTATTCTTTTTGGCGACGTGCTATCACAGCCACACTATTTTATTTATTCACCACTTCTATTTATAGGAATACAAGATAAGTCAATGCATTACGTGCATCAGCACGTTTACTCACTTGATCCGCTTCTCAAGCAACCACTCCTGTGGAAGCGGTCTACAACTAACAAACCTTATCGTGCAAACTAACTAGCTCACAACGTGCACATGCACATGCAGTTACTAACTCCTAATCTCATGTCCATGCAGCCACACCGAACTCAACATAGATATGCAAGACTTCAACTAAAACGTGCTTGCACACATGTACTGACGAACATGCAAATGAACGCTTAACTAGCACACATATAGATGCAAAACTACTACTTTGTCGAGATGAAATTCAACAGCAATAGGATAAAAGTATATATGTTTGGCGTGATAATGTGAGCATCACATAACCAATGGGCCACAGTAATCTGATGAGGAAATCCAACATTGAGCCAAAGCTTTTGTGTATCAGGCGTGTGTAATCCCTGTAAGATGGACGCACGTATGCACATAAGACCTAACATGAGAAGACAACAAACAGTGATCTACACAGCCATGGTATATAAAAGATAATAATGAAATTGGATATAATTACAAAAACAAAACCAATATTAATGAATTGTTTTATCCAATCCAAAATAGATGTCGTTTTAGCCAACGGACGTATAACAACAAGGATATAGTAGAAACATTTGATTGCAAAATGGTGCTAGCTAGAAAATCCAGAACGGCAAGTATTTGCAAACTAAAATTAACACGTTAAAACAGCATCCATTTTGGAGTTCCTAACGTTAGTAAGACCTCAAGGGTGGAATACACAACTAGCAACTTCAACGTTTAAGCAATTGATCACTTGACATTGTGTATGCAAGCATACAAACTATTACCTCTAATTTTAAATATAAGTCGTTTTAAATACGTATCGGTCAAATATTTTTTGATTTGATCGTCAGTATATAAAGAATTACCAAGCTTAACAACATGATAATGGTATTACTAGATATATAATGAAATATACTTTCATAATATATAATTATTCTTATTTAAAACATCGTATTTTTTTATAGGAATTGATGATCAACATATCACACGTATCACCTTATAGACCATATCAATATCTAAAATAGCTTAATATTTAAATTACGTTTATTTGCCAGAGCTACTGTAACAGTATAACTGGACAAAAGAAGTTCGCGCGCTGGAGCCTATTAGGGCCTTGTATCGTACTAGGCATAAAAAAAGTTCAGCGATATGCCATCACGCCATCACGTGGTCAACGCGGACGTGGACATGCACGGAGACACGGGATCTGGCCAGCGCGCACACGTGCCTAGCTAAGATGGGGTTGGAAACTGGAATTCGTTCCTGCAAACTAGCAACATATGCTATGGCTATGCAATCATTATGTATAGTACACTCGTGCAATTAATTTCAGTTCTAGTACTATATTAATATGAAAATTTTGGGGAAAATTTCTGGAGTACCGTACCTATGTATAAAATTTCAAATTCATTTCCATTAAGAGTAACAAAAAAGAGAAAAAAAAATTGATAAATTGAAAGAAAAGGAAAAATAAAATGACAAATGCTACTGTTCACAGTAAACTTATCTTTTTTCTAACACATTTTGAATTTGAAGTTGAAATTTTAAAAGGTGATAAACACTCTATAGATTACATCATCATTTTTAAAGAAAATTTTCATACTAATTTGGTGCAAAAATCGAAAATTAATTGCACGAGTGCACCACAAACGGTGATTGCATACCATATGTTGCCTGGAGATTGATGCCCCTCTCGGAGATGTTGAGATGCCCCCTCTCGACCCACATCATTTCTTTAGTTCCAACCGACACAAAAGATACCACGAAGCACGAAGGTGACTGAGCAGTTGTCCAGACAATGGGGAAAAAAATAAATAGGCATGGCTTTATGAAAAACTTAAAATAGCGAGGACTGCTTCGCAATTGCAAATTTCAGAGGGGTGAAGTTGACTGGTTCTAGTTACAAAAAACTTGGATATTTTGCGGTTACCCAATTACAGACGACTTTTACGCAGAATGCAGAGTAATTAGAACAACGTGGAAAAAAAATTCCAGGGTAGATGCACACACGCACAAGCACCAATACAAATGCACACCACACCAATACAAATGCATGTGAGTACTCCATTTTAGCACACGCTTAGAAATATGAAGACCAGTGATAAGTCCACGACCATACAAAGTTTCTAGTAAGGTGCACTCACATAGAGATGGAGTCGTATATCCGCAACTCCACCACCTCACTAAGATGTGGTTCTAAATAGTGCCAAGATTCAAGGTTCTTAGTAATTACATAATACTTTCGCCAGTTTAAGATATATGTTGTTTTAGCTCTACACAAATAGAATAAAATGTTTAAGTTTTTAAAAATACTTTGCCCTTATTAACATTATACCCTTCTATGCAATACTAGTTGCACCAATCATATGGGTATTTGACGGAAAAGGTTTAATATTAATTGATTCTTTTTTAGAAAAAAAAATTGTTCAATTGCATGATCCAGAAAGAAGAGTAAAGTGCACCATGTCCCTAAATTTGTGCTGATGTGTCACTTGTCCCTCAACTTGAGAATTACATATTTAGGTCCCTAAACTTGTAGAAGTATGTCATAGAGGTCCTTATCACACTTAATTAGCAACTAATGATCATGTGACACTTCAACCCTATTTAAGCCAAAGCTTGACCATGCAAGTGGTAACTATGATCCATTAGAAACTTGTAAAAGTTGCTTGATGACATATGAAAACTTCCTTAAAATCGAAAAATATTAATTCTCCAATGATTTCAAATGGAAACCACAAGACCAAATTGTGATTTAGATTGTGTCATGTTAGCTCTAATTACCAATAAAGTATGATTGGACCTTTGTTGACCCACTTATGCAAGTTTAGGGATCTAAATGTGCAATTCTCAAGTCAGTGACCCAAGTGATATGCATGCCTAAGTTTAGGGACGTGTGGCACACTTTAATGAATAAACAGTGGAATAGTGGATAACCATTTGTGCTAGCTATTTTTTTTTTTTTCTGAAGTTGACTACTCTTTGGATAATCTGAGCTCAAGATTAGGGTAAATTTTGCTTGTCCATTTTTTTCTGGAATTAACACAGAACAAATTGAAGAAGCTTAGGAAAATTTGAAATTAGGAATAGCGGATGGATGGTTGGAACAAAGCTACGACTTTCAAGAGTTCCTTTGGTATTCCTAATATGGTCTCTTCCAGAATAATTACGGAGGGAAGAAAAAAAACAGAGGAATTCCTCTGAAACACCCTTTTCTTGTCACTGTTGTCAATTCCATTGTCGTAGGATTTCAAGGAATAACATGCATTCAGATTAACTTATGTGTTCCAAACAAATTAAGCTCATGGGCCCTAAACCTAAAGGTTGAAATGCGTATTAACCTTACCTACCTGAGAAGTACCAAAAATCTGTGGAAACCGATATTGGTATGGTAGCTATCAAAAAGTCGTAAAACTTTCAGATTTAATGAGCTAATCAGTCAAGTTTACATCTATTTTAATATTCTTCTATGCAGCTTTTGAAGGGGTAGATGTTGTTTTCCACACGGCTGCCGCAGATCCTAGCAAGAACAATTTCCAGCTTCATTACAAGGTCAACGTCGAGGGTTAGTAAAATCTTTAACCATGAGCTCTGCCCGTGTAACTTTCAGCCTAATGCTGTCCAGCTAAAACTGAAGAATATGTGGAATATAAAATCTCTAAAGTAGATATAACTAATCAGAATCCATTTGGATAAAGTTTTTCTAAGGAATTTTGATAAAATTGTTGTCACCTAGACAAGCACCCATCATCTGGATTAAATTTACATGAAAAAATTCAGACCTCGAGCTCAAGGACGTAGTTCTCCCATAAAAAAAACCATGTGTCATATAACAATTGTACTAAATATAGTAAAGAAATCTAAATAATCTTTAGATCCATCTTAGATTTCGATTCCCAGTAAAAAAAAATAGAATAGAAAAATATGGGACAAAAAATAAAACCACTCGGTTTCAGACTTGGTACAACCCAAAATCACCATTCCTTTTGGTTCGCACTCACATACTTTTGCTTTTTCTTTCATGTTACGCAGGGACAAAGAATGTCCTTGGTGCTTGTAAGACATGCAAGGTTAAAAGGCTTATATACACCAGTTCGAGTGGCGTTGTATTCGATGGAGTCCATGGCCTCTTTGGCGTAGACGAATCAATACCATATCCAGATAAGGTTGCCCCGCATAATTGAATGCATCATGCATTTTTAATTTCTTGCTCACTTCTCAGTTTCTTTTAGATCAAATACCGAGCTTACCTTTATTCAAGAACAAGGGCATAGTTAGTCAGACGTGTAAAACAATTAATAAGGATATTGCCAGGTTTTTTCATACTACTTCCATTCCAATTTACCTTGATCTAGGCTTAGGTACACATATAAGAAATGATCGATATATATATCCCAGTTTTTTACATGCTTGTCCTTACTAATTAAGCATTGGAAGCAGTTGGCCATCTCTTGGTTGGAGAGGGAAGTCCTATTACTATTAATTAAACAACATGTAAGGGCATTTTAGTTGCCTAGATCAGATGTCTATGACACAAGATAATCTACTCCCTCCAATTGCAAATATGCGTTCTAAAAAAATTGCAAATATATGTCATCCCAAAAGACAATCAGAGATTTTTAGATTTGTCCATCGACAAATAATAGAAAACATATAGTTTGATCAACAACTTTCATAATATATAATCTTCTGTGATTCGTAACAACTAATCGGATGGTATATAGGATGGACAGAAGTTGTGCTTTTTGCTCCTAAGTTTTAATCAAAACATAGTTATTTCATTCATACTTTAAGGTTCTGGCTATGGTACATACAACTTGTGGTTAAAAAAGTCATGCATTTCCCGTGCCGCCTCCCCCACCTTCCACTTGTAGGATAATTAGTGGATTGTGGGAAAAGTATGTACAAAATGTATAAATTACATACATATGTACCATATTCATCCTCTACTTTTATCTTTGTTCTCTTTATTATACCAAAAAGGATCTCTTTATTATACAAAAAAGGAACTGAGCTAGTTGGTGGGATGTCCATATTTGAGTCCTCTTTGGTGTATACAAGTGTGTATATATATATCTAAAGAAAGATTTATGCTCATATTTAGGCGTTTATTTTTTCTTAACTAAATTGATACCTAGTTCCTCCTAGATATCCAATATTTATTATACAAAAAGGTATACACACTGCAAAATTTGTGCATCTGTCTAACACATGTTTTGTTAATTTTAGTTTCCTGATGCATACGCACATACTAAGGCAGAAGCAGAGAAGTTAGTGATAAAGGCCAACGACATGAATGAGCTTCTCACTTGCTGTCTACGTCCTGGTGGCATTTTTGGCCCCGGTGACATGGTGGTATCATATTTACATTCTTATAGAGGAACAATGGTAAGTACATAATAAGTAAATCTACACCCCCGTTCTCTTCCTATATAGTAAGTATATATATAGCAATACTATCCACAACCCTCCAGAATAGTTATTCTACACCCTACCCATCCTATGGGCTAAACCCCCCTCCCACCTAGATCAATGCACAATAAAACGAAACCAACCACCACCCATCTCGGTCAACTCCCTTCACTGACTTCATCCTACTCCCACGTCTCCCCTCGTGCACCTTTTTCGCGTTCAAACAATGCAGTAGGTCTTTAGCAAATGTGCATTAATGTTGCACTTGTTGTGCAGTAGATCGATGCTAACATCACTAAAACATATACGATGTGATCTCGTTTTGTTAAGCTATTTTTTTTGTGCGCAACAGTGTAAACGAAAAATCAGATCATTGGTCTAAGAGATATCGCCCTTTAATATTTGAAATCAACACATGCTTCTCTTTCTACTTCCCTCCTCGCTCAGACAGATCAGTCATTGTCTTGTGTCTACTGCTCTCTATTTATGTGTCTACTGTAGTCGTCGAGCATGTGTCTACTGTAGTTTTTGGTCTATGTACAATGCAGTTTGGTATGTGTCTACTGCAAATTTTGGTATATGTATACTACAGTCATTGGTTCTGTTTCTACTGCATTTTGGTCTATGTGTACTACAGTTTTGATTATGCGTCTACTGCAATTTTCAGTGTATGCCTACTATAGTCGCTGGTCTTGTGTCTACTACAGTTTGGTTATGTGTCCATTGTAAAAATTTTTGCATATGTCTACTGTAGTTTTGGTCTATATGTACAACACACACACACATATATGTATATGTATAGACATGTGTGTGTGTGTGTGTGTTTTGCGATTAACATGTATATCTATAATATTAACAAAATAGTGATAATAGATAATAATGATTATAACTATATTCGGTCATAAAAAGTGAAATCTAAGACAGTCACACGTGCTCCAAAACATTGGCAACAAATTGATGTTGTAATATATATGTAAAAATAAAAAAAAATTATAATATTATAAAAGTAATTTTCTAGACGAATATATATGTACCATTTTCATTTGACTGATTTAAACATTCATAAAAATATTACTGGTCAAAGTGAAAAATGTTTGATTGCATTCGTTCTAAGATGCTGTCTTTTTTTACCTGAGGTATGTCTTGTGTCTATTTATCTAAGGGTATATCCGGTGCATCATCAAAACGCTATGCAAATGGTCATGAAATTTTTTTGAAAAAAAAATAGTCAACATTTATATATAAAAAAAACAATCTATGGGCCACAAAAT
This sequence comes from Ampelocalamus luodianensis, assembly GCA_036346255.1. Lineage (NCBI taxonomy): Eukaryota > Viridiplantae > Streptophyta > Magnoliopsida > Poales > Poaceae > Ampelocalamus > Ampelocalamus luodianensis. The sequence goes on from JAYEVH010000129.1 coordinate 38,873, forward strand.
TTCAACGGAATATGCTTCTATGCATCACTATTTGAAAGTTGCACGAGTATTAAAGTATGAATGAAGGGTGGATGGTGATTACTTACCCCTTTTGTTTCAAGATTTGTGCAACTTGTATTGGGAGGATGATGCAGAGAAGCACTACTCAATTTTAAATTGAATTTTGACTATGCATGGAGAAAAAAATTCTTTTGAAAAGGCGATAAAAAATAAAAGGAGAAAGCAAGAAGATAAAGTTACTATCCAAGGAAATTTATCTGTTTTATTTGTCTTCATACACATTGAGTTTTGAGTTGTACTTTTGTAGCATGTTTGATCATCTCACGTCCTATCTACCTACCGTTTTTTTTACTTTGAGTTGGGGACTTGGAAGTTTCTCTCACGTGAAGGAGGGAAGTCGTGACAAAGGCTTCATGTGTAGCATAGTTGTAAGATAATATAGCGTACTCTGCTAGCAATTTTTATCACATTGAAAGTACAAGTTATATATCATGTCTCTATGAGTCTATCACGAAAGCAAATCTTATTTCGCTTGAGCACAAATTGCCTTAGCACCAAACCCGGCTTTAGGGCCAAGCAAGAGCAATGCTTGAGAATTAGAGTCCAATATCACCTACCAATGGACAGACTACCATGGTATAATTAATACTGGTCCAGTTATAATACATTCTTTGTTGAATGATTATTCTTTAAGTACAACTAATATAAAGGTTTGTCTTTGTTGAATGATTAGTCTTTAAGTACAACTAATAGAAAGATTTGTGTTCTAGCTTAAAGTAGATGACATACTCTATATTATTGCAGTTCATTGTTGGTGATGGAAAGAATTGTGAGGATTTTGTATATGTTGAGAATGTGGTGCATGGTCACATCTGTGCTGAGAAAACTCTTTCAACTAAAGAGGGTGCAAAGAACAGCGGAGGGAAAGTATGTCCTTACTATTCAATAGCATAAATGTGATTTCTACTATTATTTCTCACAGCATATTTAACTTGTTTAGGCCTACTTTATAACAAATATGGAGCCAATGAATACGTGGGACTTTCTATATATGGTTTTGGAGGAACTTGGATACAAAAGGTGCTCTTTTTCTGTATGTTGTCGTAGATCTAAACTAAAGTATATTTCTTAGTTTCTACATTTATCGGTTTTTATCAAATATGTTTCTTTTAGAAACAACCCACGATTCTCCTTTCTGTGTAATATAACTTCTTTCCAATTTCTAGTTTTATTGATTTTTAGCAGTATTCTTTTATAGTCATATTGATATTCACTACATCTCCGACTTGTATATATCTAGGTAAGTTATCTTTTCGCACTCATATATTTATCCATAGTTATTGACACATTTATGAGTTCATAAATAAATATAAATGGTTGCTCTTACGTTTAAGGATGAGATGGTTCTTGTTCATCGACCCTTGTTAGGTCATTGCTCTTCTGTTATGAAGTACATTTGTTGTATATCATGAGTTCTAATTGTTATGAATAAATATTTGCAGTTCTTCACTTCTATTTACATAACAAATAACTCATATAATTATTTATTTTTGGTGTCTATACTTGTTAACCATGATAGTTAAGGAACAGTGGTTCGCCTTGGTAGCGACAGTATAGCTTTCCGCTATAATAGAACAGAATTTAGTTCTTACATTAAGAGTACACATACCACAATCAAATTCTATAGCTAATTGATGGCATTTTGTTGCAGCCAATTCAAAATAAGAATACCTACATCTATTCTCTTGCCAATAACTTATGTGATAGAGTGGAGCTACAACAAATTATTCTACCTCTTCGGAATGCATCAACCTCAAATGCTAACACCCGCAAGGATTAAGTATATAACTTTGAATAGAACATTTAGTTGCAACAAAGCTACTGAACAACTTGGTTACAAACCTATTGTGTCACTCAAGGTTCTTAACTTCAACTCTTTTGTGGTGACATTCTCTCATTGTATTTTTACTTCTTTTTATTTGAATAAATGCTCACACATTTTTCTAACTTAAATTGTAGGATGGTGTAAAGATAACCACAAAATTATATAGTTGCTTGAGAGATACAAATTCATCTTGAGAGCAAAAAGGTACAAGCATATTCTATAATCTCTTAAATCTCGTTCTATGGATTAGAGCATATTACTGGACTCTTTGGAGTTGGAGTACATTGGGGACCGCATTAGATCTGGATCTATGGTACCTAATAGTAATTGCTACTTAAAAATATGAAATGCAAGGAGCTATACGAATGAGTACCATGATTTGTATATTAACGGGAAAAACATAAAGGAAATTTCTTCTACAAAATAATGGCAGAAAACTTTGATGATTATTAGTACCCGCTCAACATCCCATCCTAGTCAATATTTATCATTTAATTCTACTACACACTCGAACATTATTAAACATTTATAAAGATAACGCCAACCCACCCACCCTTCCACATCCACATTTTTCATAATATATTTATATTCACAATAAATATGATTGCTCCCTCTATTCTTTTCTAAATGACATTTCAGGGATGGATTCATATTCTTTCATAAATGGCATTTATGCTTTCGAGGTAAAACATATGCATATCTGCAAAACAAGCCTCCAATTGTTTATTGGGCACTTAAACTAATAAGATGGTAAAAGAGGGAAATTTAATAGGGATCTGGTAGTAATTTTGTGTATTTCCTTAATTTGTGCACATAAGGATAGAATTTCATTTAAAAAGAACAAATAGAGTAATACATTGTTCAAAAGTATATTATCTCACTAGCTTGAATCTAGTTACAACATTGCTATACATTATGAAATTTTGAGTAGAAACTTTCATTATCAAAGAAAGGCGGTGTAAATCAATGTTAAGATTGTGTTGTAAGAGATACTGAGGGTGTGGATCATTTGTGTGCAAAAAATTTGTAAAAGTTTGATGGTACATTTAATATTACGTGTGTATTCATTTTGTTCGTTCTTGTATCAGGCTACTATGATGATACTAATTGTATTGAAGATACAAGATAGTTCTTCAGAAAGATGATTAGCAAAGGTGAAAGGTGATGATGCTTTCATAAATAAAAAGGGCAATTTGCTATATGCCAATGAATAATTTTAGATCTTCACAATATGTCACTGGTGTCTTACTGACATATGGGGCTCCGGGCTCACATGTCAGCCTCACAATGAGTGGTATATTGTGAATCATGTAGTTCTCTAAATAAATTGTAAATGTCTTCATGTATAAATCTTATGGAGGGGCTAGGTTGTAATGGATTGTAATTTTGTTTTGTGAAACCATTCTGAGTTTGTATGGATTGTGGCTTATTTAATTTTAGTTATCACTTGTCAAGAATGTAAATGATAGTATATTTTTGTTTATGTGCTTTTCGTTGTACAATTTGTTTTTACATCATTACACATATGCATTAATTTTAGGTATACAATATCATGTTTTTATTTTTTATGTTAATTGAAGGACATGACTAACACACTATCATTATCGATATAGTGCGCTAGCATAACCACCTCTGCCACCCATCACGGCCCCGTTGGCCTTCCTCCCCTACAACTTCCAATGCCACCCTCGTGATATGTAGTTGCAAATGAAACAAACAATATCGTTATATATATATATATATATATATATATATATATATATGAACATGGTATGGTACTCCTGGGAGTATGTACTCCCACCTCTCATATACCACTTAAATTGTATAATGATACATCTTTATCAATTTGAGTATACTCCAATAATGATTATAAGATACCTTAAAGTGAGTTCCATGAAAAATTTCATGAAAATCCACTTTTTATACCAAAATCCGTGTATATACTTCTTTTTATGTATGAAAAAAAGGGTATATAGCAAAAATAAAGGGCTCCAATGAAAATTTTCTGATCAAGTCACATTGGAGTATCTTATAATTGGTATTCAAGTATACTAAAAGTGATAAAAAGTATAATATATTCGTTTAAGTGGTATATTGAAAGTGGGAGTACGTACTCTGAGTACTAAACTATCTATATATATATATATATATATATATATATATATATATATATATATATATATATATATATATATATATAATTTTCATGTTGGTATAGATTTGCATATAAAAAAATTAGTCATGTGTACTTTAACATATCTAAATAGGTACTAAATTTATCACTTTTGATACAAATATATATGATATTTATGCGAAAACCCACCTGCAAGTGGGGGAGTTTGTCAAAGACCATTTTGCATCTGAAAGTTCATAAAAAAAACTCACCCACAAGTTCTGTGTGGTTGAAACACCCCCCTGCGTGCCTAATGGACAATTTACTCGCTGAAACTCCTACATGGCGCTGTGGACCGGTCTCGTGGACTATAAGCAGGAAAGATGTGCCAGCGCAAGGTAAGGCACATGCCGAGTGTGGGAGAATAGAGGGAGACGGAAGAAGGACGATCAGGATACGGAATAGAGGGTCATGTGGGAGAATTCTCGCGGTCTAGATGTAACACTCCGGCCCAACACTGAGCCCAGAATGTCAACAAACTACACTAGCTACCAATTTAAACCTTAATTTACAATAAACTCCAGCAGGCATACAAGGAATAAAATCCGTTCACGGGTCACAAGATAATCAATTAAGACAATATCAACCGACCAATAAAATCGCCATCAAGTCTCAGGCATTCACACCAAGCAATAATTAAGTCCATGAATACAATCTAAAGGAAATAACCAATGTTTCTATATTTATATGAAAGCACTCTAAAGGTTTATTAATTGTGTGATTCTTTCGCCTGTGATGCTTGCGAGCTACTTCATCCCATGCATGACACTATCAACGGTCACCTAAAATCAGTAACTCTATCACATATCATTTTATTGAGAGAGAAACACCACCGGTATGTGCACATCGATGCCATAAGCTTCGCTCATTCTACTCTAGTTTGCACTATACTGCTTTTCTTTTTGGCATCACCCTAATGCATTATGCATACCTGAACCTACATGTATATAGTAGGAGACAGGAGTTGCCATTGAACACATGAAACCGAAACGTTGCGACGCATGCATGCATCCATTCCCACTCAAAACTGACACATGCACACATTAAGTAGCACCAAAGCTCTTTCGTTTCATGCAGAACGGATGCTGCAACCAGCTCTTTCCTTCCGAGCATTGGAATGCTTAATTAATGGCCCACGGCATCAAACACTAATGAAGCAATATTTAAACTCCATAAGACTATATGGCTACTGTATATTATTTTGTGTACACACTCACACTACTACAGAAAAAAGGTAATCACATATGGTTCAAAAACGTCATCACAGACGATTTCCTCAGCCATCTGAGTTTATAGGGTTAGTAATGATATGAGGTCATCACAGATGGTTTTTGAACTATCTGTTATGCATTCTATCACAGACGGTTATTAACTCAGAACCGTCTGTGGTAGTTGACTATCACAGACGGTTTGTAGATGCAACCGTTCGTGATAGCTGATGTATCACAGACAGTTTATAGATGCAACCGTCTATGATAGTTGATGTATCATAGACGGTTTGTAGATAAAACCGTCTGTGATGATCTCTTCTCTATAAAGTCTCAAAGCAGTGGCTGCTTGTGCCTTTAAAACCGGCTATATAAAGATGATCTCTTCGTAGTCCCTTGTTAGCTAACTCGAGGCCTGGATTCAGCTAGCTAGCTCGTTCCTTGAGCGTTCATCCTAAATGTGCAGGTGAACCACGACATATTTCATCGAACATAACACACTAGAGTGTGTGATTTACTTCATGCCAATCCTCCAAGTGATTCATCGAGTCTGCAAATTCAAGAAGCATGACTGCCAGGAGAGAGCGTGGACATCCAACTACCTGGAAGTCGTCGATAGGTAATTGAACGTCACTATGTTCCGAAAGTGGCGTGGATGCGTAGGTACTCCGACTGAAAAGTGGCATCATGTATCAGCAACTAACCATTCCTTGATGTCAAGTTCTACGGTGCAACCATCTTTACATATAAACCAGAACTCAAGTTGCTTGGTGTTCTTGTTGGGTTTAAAGACAATTACATGCTTGTAATTAATAACTTCAACTTCAGTTCTACTACTATTACTTCTGAAGTAGGCCTGCAAGTTCAAGAAGCATAGTTGCTAGGAAAGCGCGTGGACATCCAATTACTTGGATATTGTCGATGGGTAATTGGACATCGCTATGTTCCGAAAGTGGCGTGGACGCGCAGGTACTCCAACTAGAAAGCGGCATCATGTATCAGCAGCCAACCATTCCTTGATGTCAAGTTCTACGATGAGGTCATCCTTACATATAAACCAGAACTCAAGTTGCTTGGTGTTCTTGTTGGGTTTAAAGACGATTACATGCTTGTAATTAATAACTTCAACTTCAGTTCTACAGCTATTACTTCTAAGGCCGTGGTTTAGGAGGATTCTACAAGCATTTGGAGGATTGGCAAAAAGCAAGTTACACACTCCAGTGTGTCATGTTCGATGAAGTATGTCGTGGTTCACCTACACGTTTAGGATGAATGCCCAAAGAACAAGCTAGTTAGCTGAATCCAGGCCTCGAGTTAGCTAACAAGGGACTAAGAACTATAGGAAGCCTTTTTCCTACTCCCGGGTGTAGTTACTCCCTATTCTGTATCTCACAACGTAGGGAGTATCTTACGCAACCGAGAGTATGTATGTGTAGTATACGAGTATATAAAATCACCTAGGTGGTATTCACACCTTTTCAGGGGTGGTATGTACAATTTTTTTGATATACTCCTTTTTATGTGACATACTCTTTTTTATGTGCGGATACAAAGGTATTTACAAAATATGCTAAAAACTATAGACTCTCTTGCAATTTTTTCGTGTGGTTCACATTGGAGTATCTTATAATTAGTATATGAGTATACCCAAAGTGATAAAGGAGTATGTCAAGTTCTTTTAGGTGGTATATCAAAAATGGGAGTAACTACACCCGGGAGTAGAAAATATTTTTCCTATATATATATATATATATATGAAGCCGGTTTTAAAGGCACAAGCAGCCACTACTTGGAGACTTTATAGAGAAGAGATCAGGCGGCGGCTCGTGCTCGGGGAGGAGGCAGTGGGCTCGGGGGAGGAGGGAGAGTTAGAGAAATTTCTCCAAATCATTTAAAATGAATAATGTGCACAACATATACCACATGTAATTTCTTCAAGTTATTTAAAATAAATAATATGCACAACATATACCACATGTATACTAATTTGTTCTTATTTTGGAATGGAATAGGTCGCCTAGAGAAGAAGAGGTTGTCGGGGAGGAGCTATTAAACAACCAAACTGGACATCAAGGGCTAGGATATCTGACCAACAAGAACAAGAGGACAGCACCAGCACTCCTGGCACTGCCATCCTCAACCCAAAACCGACCATGCCCAACAGAGGTAACCCATCTCTTTCCCCCACTGATATTTGGGACCATCCAAACCACATCCTATGTAAGCCCACCAAGCACAAAGAACCAGCATCAATAACCCTAGCCCTCAGTGTCCATCACAGAGCATTAACCAAACTCACCATTTTGCCCCCATTTATTTTTGTTAATCAGAACCCACAGCATGACAAAATGCACATACACCAATAGCCCTTAGTTTACATCACAGAGCAAGGGGAGGAAAAGGGATAGAGAGTAGAGGGGAGTAATTACCTCAGTGCGATGCAAATACCGGCGGCAACACGTCCACCATGCATTAGCCCACCTCCATTAATTCATTTACCATGCTTAATCAACAGATCAACCCACACATTAGTAAATAATCAACATTGCAGCTCGACGTCACCACAACACCACAACACACATTGCAACAGCTCGGCTCACATGAATACCAACAGCACAAACCAATAGGTGATAAATCTGTCTTACCTCGACATTGCCGGTGTCGGTGGTCACTACAACACAGATAGGGATTCTAGTGCGTTTAACTAAACCTAACGTTTGACTTAAGTGCCACCGAATAACAAATCCATGGCGTTTATCTTAATTTAGGGCGTTTACTAGGATGGTGCCCAAAATGTGCCGGAGTAGGATGCACCATGGCACAAATAAGCATCGGCATATCCTTAATCAACAAGGGCATATATTAATGTTGGCTTAGACCATTTGTCGACGCTTAATATATGTCGGCCAACGAAGTAAGAAGGGCATAGCATTCGTCGAGTTAGATCAAGCACAACGTTTATAAGTGCCGGAGATTTGCAAATGCCAGGTTAGACCATATCCTCTACAGAAACTAAATTTTTTTTGGCGGGAGTGCAAGTTGGGCGGGAGGACACATAAAATCGCGCCCTTTTTTTCGCTGTGTGCTAACCCTATCCAATCCTCCACAGACCACAGCAGCCTCCCATTTCTTTCTTCTTCTTCGTGAAAGCTTCTGCCGAAGCTCTCCTGGTTCCTCCTCTGGGCGGCTCTCTCCCCTACGCCGCTTGGCTCCAGCGCGCCGCCCGCGCCCTGCCGTCGCCAGTTCGCTTGCGTCCTGGCGCCACCATGGCCCACGCCCAACTCCTGCTCCCAGCTTGGCTGGTCCTTGGAGCCGCTTTTGGCTCGGTCAGCACTGCGCTCGGCTGCCGGTGCTACCGTGCTCCGGTCCACTCGCGCCCTGCACCTACGCCACCTTCGGTCCACTCGTCGACCACCCGTGCCCCTATGGATCGGCTCCCCGTCGCCACCAGCCTCTGTGGCCTGGCTTGCCGCCGTGCGCTCGACCCGGCCTACGACCGCCTCGCACCTGCGCCTCCCTCAGCCTGTGCCGACGCCCCTAGCTCTGCCCGCCTGCCTCTCTCGCTCCCCAGCGGCTCTGACTTGGGCCGCCCCATGGCGCCTCTAGCCCTCTACTCTCTGGCCCCCATGGTCTACCTGTCACATGCTCGATGAAATGTGTAAACCAAGGCACATTGTTTATTCTCTCAAAAAATGTCAAGAGACTGATTTCGGATCTATATAATTTGTTTGCGTGGTTTATCTTTATCATTGGATGGATTTGATTTGAATTGTGAATTCTCCAAGCAGCAGCACTAGTGGAGGTGAAGGTGGCGGTCCTCATGGCAACAACAACGTTGTTAGCGTGCAGGAGCTGGAGAAGGAGGTTCGTCGCCTGGTGGATGAGAACCTCAACCTCAAGATGGTGTTGGAGCCGGCTCGGCCTGCTGCCTGAGCCTGAGCCGTACTGTTGGCATGTATCTCAATTCTTGGTGAAAGGTGTTGAGAGTTTATTTTGCTATCTAAATCAAGGGAACAGCTGCCATTTATCTCATTTTTTTTCTAGCATTCCGCTTTCAACCCACTCAGCTACTAGAGAAATCATGTGACCTGTTTCTTGAAGTTTTGAGAAGCAGGGCATTAACTAATTAGTGAAGTCTAGTTACTGAGATGTCGTCATTAATATCTGCTAACTTGATCTATTACATATGGACTTAGGAAGTAGGAGCAATGATCTGGATGCTAAAGTTGTACTGATAAGTCTTTACAAAATCAAATAAGCGTGATTTTTAAGGGAAAAATAAGTACTGAGCTAATAATTTCCTTCTAGAAATGATTGCTTAAGGAAGTATAACTATTTGAAATAATTACTCTGCATTTGATTGCTGTCATTCTGTTGTGAACTCATTGCTTTACTTGTAAATATGATGGATCCTCCTTTAATTGTTGCAGTAGAGATCGCTGTGTTCATTAAATTTCAGTCCACATATTTCAAATTCTAATGTACGCTAGCTACTGGCTGTAGACATAAGTGGTATTCCTTGAAAAAACAAGTCTTAATATTTAGTACAGCTTATGGTATATCTGGGAATTTTGCAATTGTATTTTCCAAGTTGTCTGTGAGTTCACTGAAATCAGTTAAGTACTTCCCTTGATCCTTTCTATGGAATATGTACAACTGCGAAGGGATTACCCGTGCTACTTTGCTAAATATAAATCCTTATTAGTAGTAATTAAAGTATGGTCTAATGAATTTTTAGCCAACATAATTGAAAGCTTGAAGCTGGCTGACATAATTTCGTCTTGTTGCTTTTAAACTAATCCTGCTATCTCTTATCCAACAATTTCGATCAGTATGCTTGTGCTCTTCCAATCTTCTCTTTATGTCAATTTGATGAGGTTTTCCTCATACTGTATTTGCTCAAGAAGAAGGGCATTAATTTTGTATCAATTGATGAGGCTCGTCCTCTCTCTGAACAAGGCCCATTTGACATTATTTTGCACAAGGTCGGTCACCTGTATTTCTTGACATGTATTAAATCAAATCTTTGATTTTGCAGTCACAAATATTCCATATGTTGTTAGGTTTTGTTAAACAGCCACATGCACTTTTCGGTCACATGCTTAATCTTATAAAAGAATAATTGTGCATTCTGCATCTCATTTTTGAAACTTTTGTCAATATACCGTCATAGTAGCGGTTAGTTTCCTTTTGAATGTTATGATATGATTTGTGAGTTGTGACACATCCATAATAGTGTTGGATATAATTTGCCTCTTCTGTACTTTTTTAAAATTTTGTTGGTTGTACTGCTCATAATTCTAACATTTCCTTCCAGGTATAAAGTTGGAAGAATAGAACAAATGGAATCTGCAGTACAAGCCAAAGCTAGAGGATCAAATTCAGTAAGCGTTCAATATTCTCATCCTTCCAATCCCATTTTTTGTTAGCTCTGAGTGTCATCCTGATTTATTCGTCTACTTAGCTGGTGGCAGAAGTGTGATATAGTTTAGATTCTAGAATGAACCACATTTCTTTGTTTGAATATGCATGTACATGGTGGATCGTCATCCTTCTATTCTTGCTGACAGTCGAAAATCTTTTTTTAGGGGCTTAAGTCACCAATCTAGATGTAATTTAGTAGCTATATACCCTGTGCAACTCAAGGATTGATGCTTCCACACTTGAATTCAAATATTCAATATGTGCTCTTGTTTGAAGTGTAAGGCAAACTTTTCCTTCTAAGTTACAAGATATCGATTCCTTATAACATTTTCCTTTTGGTATCAAGTACAAGTTTCACTTAGAGGTAACAGAGGGACCAGCTTTTCAATAATTTGTGAATTGTCCCTCATATCATTTTATTCTATCGTTTTCAATAATCTTAGCACTTGCCTTTTCTAGTTTTTTGAACTGAATAATGATAGTCTCATTTTTTAGTATTTACTCAATTAGTAACTAAGTAAATTTTGTAAATTTGGGAATGCAAGTAAAATTTGATTAGGGTGCATTCTTGTGGTTTTGCATGCCCTACTATTTGTAATGCTTTTCTACTTTATACTTTTATTTTGCTTAACGTTAAGCCTGTGATACGTGTTGCCTCAATTGCTACAGCATTGAAAGTACCTCAGGTGACATGCATTTATACACTATCTGTTTATTACAAACTCTAGACTCTTTTCTAGTTTATACCTTTATTTTATAATTTGGCCTTATGTAACACATACATTCCTTGTTACAACTAGTTTGGGCGTTCTGCACTTTACCTTTAGTGGGCAAGCCTCTTTGGCCTACTTTTTAGCTTCCTATTTATGTGTTACTGGCATGTCAGATTAATGTTTTCTCCAGATTGACTCTCTTTACATTTCTTTATTGATAAAATTTTGAAAACTTAGGCTATAACAAATTCTTTGGCAACATGCAGGATGCTATTGATTGCCCAAAGTGGGTTGTTCCATTCCATCTCTTCAAATTACTGGCGGTATGAAATCGTTCTCTTGCTCAAACAGTGCGTCTACGGTGACCTATGCCTTTTTTTTATTTTTCCAACTAGATGATTGCAAGATTTTGTTGAAATTTTATTGTATCCTATCTTTGCTATTCTCATTTATATCACATGAACACCTTTTCATTTTTTTGACATATTCACTACACAAACAGATGCGTGCGTGGATCGCCTTGTGGCTTTTGCTACCTAGAATTCTCTATTGTGAAGGAAACATCAGTATTGATGTGTATGAAAGTTGACGTGTAATATGACTTGGACATGTCTTATGGGTCATCTATGAAGTGCAAATTTACTTTGCTCCTTTGAGTATTCAGATTGCTTGAGGTGTAACTGTGTGTACTCAATTTTACTTTAGCTATGCATTACTTGATATTTGAGATGAATGTGATGGATCAAATACATAGAAAATGATGAATTCAGGAATGAAAAATGGCAGGAAAAAGTCTTGTATGAACCATTGAACTATATGATATCAATATCATGTATGAAATGAGCATATGACGGCGAAGACCTATTATGGCATTTGGCAAATGCTAGAGAGGATCAAACACGGTGTTTAACTTATGCCGGAGCAGCTATTGATCAAACACGACGTTTAGGATATGCTGGACTTGCGCAACCATGGCATTTACTATATGTTGGACTAGAACAACCATGGCATTTACTATATGCCGGATCGGAGCAACCACGACATTTACTATATGCTAGGGTTAGTCAACCACGGCGTTTGCTATGTGCCAGCGCTGCAGAAGGGGCGTCTAGTATATGCTGGTAATTCATCAAAGTTGACACATGAAAACACCCTAGTTGGCTAAACGCTGGGGAATACTTTTCCCCAATGGTGTTTTTCTTGACGGACAATAAGCGCCCCAGAAAACTATTTAAGGGTGTTTAGGCAAATAAGCTGGTATATATAAACGCCCCCACAAGCCTACCATGTTGTAGTGGGTGAGGTAGCCAAGGCCGAGATCAGGGGAGAGGTAGCCAGGGGAGGTCGGTGGAGAGGTAGCCGCGGTCACGCACGACGGAGGTGGATTTGGACGGGGGGAGATCGATTGAACTGGTGGCGGCAGCGTCACCGTAGTTGTGGCACGACGGTGACACTGCACAAGACACTCTTATCGTAAGAGTGACTTGTGCAGTGAACCGTGGTGTCACAACCGACGACGATGAGAAGAAGGGTGACGTCGACAACGGGGTCGAGGAGAAGGCGCGACTCAGGCGACATCATCGATGTCGGGGGCGACAGCGTCGAGGTCGGGGGCACTCAGGTAGGGAGGGGAACGAGGGAGAGTAAAGACGCTGGGGAGTGACGAGTTAGGACACAAACCCTAGCGGGCTCCTACTAATAAAGGGATATCACAGACGGTTCCATAATAGAACCATCCGTGATATAGTCTCATATAATAGTAACTCCACCTCCAAACTAGTTTTTTTTTTTCATTTTTGAATTTACATCTGGCCAAACAGCGTGGACACTCGCTTCTTACAATTATATCTGAAAATTTGCTATAACTATGCTAAAACCGTTAATTTTATAGCAAGTAGTTCAACACATATGCAAAGAATTTAGCATACTCATGCCTAATCCTACAATCATTGCTGCAGAAGACGACATAGTCATCCCACCCTTCCGTCATAACACAGACGGTGCTCCTGCACCGGTGGTCGTCCTCTAACAGCGCGCACACTCGGCCCAGCGGCGGCCCGGCCATCCTCTTCCACCATGCCTCCTGGACCGCGTCCACAGCGAGCCTCTGGCACCGCCTGCACTCCCAGTTGGTCCTCTTGGCCGTCTCGCATCCATCGCCGGCCGACTCGCCCTCGACCTAGCTGATATAGTGCTTCCCAACGTCGCTTCCCTCGCCGGCCGTGTAGAGCAAGAGGCCGAGCACGTAGGCCACGGCCTTGTGGCCGGCGATGGCCGCCCGTTCGAGACACATGAGGCTACGCTGTATGTCTTAGGGCACGAAAACAAGTGCAAGGCCGACAATGAAGCATGCCTCCGGGTTGCTAGCGCCGTCCAGGTGGTTCCCAACGGCGTGGTAGCGCTCGTTGTCTAGGTACTTCATCGTCATCTCCCGCTCCAGCGCCACGTGCCTCCCCACGGCGCCCTCCTTGGACGCCTTGTACATAGCCTTGTAACTCTAATATATGTACATATATACAAAATTCAAGACGTCAGAATAAATAATAGTATGTATTTTTATAGGTATAAATATGTACGTACGTGGCTCGTAGGCTGCAGAGTCCAGCCATAGGCTGAGGAGTGCTCGCGGCCACACGGCCGACGATGTCGATGACGACATCATGAGGAAGAGTGAAGGCCATCGCCGACTTCCTCGCCTTGGTACTCACCGTCATGCTCCGCGTGCTCACCATGGTGATCGTTGCGTATATATTCAATGGTACTGTAAGTAGATCAATGTGGCCGGGATTCATCTTTCGGTGATGGATGATCATTCTTATAAAAACATGGAGTAACTTCCAACTGAAGCCGGAGACGAAAAGACGAATCGTAATGTTAGCATGTGAGACGAAGAGACGCATCGCGCAGGAGCCGAAGCATTGAACATATCACAGACGGTTCGCACGAGAGCTGAAGCATTGACCATATCACAGATGATTCCAACTACAAACCGTCTGTGATACGTACTTATCACAGATGATTCTAAATTAGAACTGCTCGTGATAGTACACATCCTGCAGTTCGATAAATAACCCTCTGTGATAGCAAATTTAATTCAGAACATGACACATAAACATATGGCACATAAACATGTCTTACTTATTTTTCACCGGTCAATAATCCCGTCATGTCGTTATACCGAGATCGTTTACATATATAGAAGACAATAAATACAAATTCAACCGAATTTTTTTATTTCTTTTGTATTTATATATATGGCCAAATAGCGTGATTAGTCGCTTCTTACAAAGATTAAAAAAAAACAGAAACCTAAATAATTTAAGTTTTCCTAGTGGCGGAGGTAGCATGCTATCTCCATCTTCAAAAGTTCGTAGGTGACGTCGTCGGCATTGTACGGTTCGGGATCATCAGCGAACAAAGCACGAAATGCGTCCACCCACTAACGCGCTCATTCGAGTGTCTCCCGAAGACCCTCCGACTATTGAATCAAGTGGAATTGAGCCCATAGGATCTCTACTCTTGCAATAGGGGTCTCGGCAAGGTTGACTCGGTCGCCCGCCACCTCGATTAAGCAGTCCAAGCGACGGCAAGCCTCCTGGAGATGTGAAATATCGTTGTGGAGGACCAAGTTGACGACGAGGTTAGCTCGCTGGAAGTGGGAGACCGCCCGGAAGACGCGGCAGAGGAGGATGTCAAAACGGCGGAAGGTGGTCGTCACCTGCTCTGGAAAATCCTCGGACAGAGGAGGGATGACACTGTTGGCACAGTGTCCTTCCGCACATCCGCCAGCGTATGGCTGGAGAGGTGCTCGTCAAGTATGGCCAGGTAGGCCATCAACGCCGACAACAAGAAAATAGAAGAGGGAGCCATTTCTGCTTTAGAGTATAGAGTGATCGATTTACGTGGGGATGATCATGATCTTCGAGGCGGATTATCCTTTTTATAAAATAAGGAATAAATTCAGCGCGTGAAACGAAAAGACGCATCGGGGAGCCGAAACGGCATTGATGCGATGAACATACGCATCGGTGACGACTGCGACAAAGAGACTCACCGGGTCGGGAGTCGAAGCGACGTATCACAAACCGTTCTTATTAAGAGCCGTCTATGCTAATATCACAAACGGTAATAGCTAAAAACCATCTGTGAAGTCTGCAATTATCATAAACGGTTCATATTAAGAACCATCTATGAAGTATCACAGACAATTTGTGATACGAACCGTCTATAATATTAGCTCATCACAGACGGTTCTTAGCGTGTCTAGTAACAGAGACAATCTTGCCGGTAAAACCATCTCTGATTACCATGAACACTGACGGTTTTGAAAAATCGTCTACGATGAGGCGTCCAGTATTAGTCTTTTTGTAGTAGTGTCTATTAGAACCATTTTAAAGGGAGAGGAGAGGGAGTTTAAACCCATGATTCTAATTCTTTGCGTCTAGCAGCCATCACACTAAGATCATTTCTTATTAAAATCATTATGTTTAATTACATGCGGCACTTCAAATTATAAAATAATCTTACACGCTGCCCCCCAGCAACTTGCAAGCCAGCTGTCTATAAATACCCCCACAGTTCCGTACGTTTGAAGGCACAAGCTAGCCGACCATCGATAGGTTATAACCATGGCCTCCAAATCCACAGCGACGTCCCCTGCCCTGTTCCTCGCTACGGTTCTCCTGCTCGTGGCTTTTACACCACCGCCGGCGCCGAGTGTAGCACCAGCGCCATCCAACGGTCCGTGACTCCGTGTCCATCAGTCGAGCTCACGCTGTGCGTCAAACTTAACGTGAGCGACATGATCGACCCGGCGGTGCCGGCTAAGCAGCCCATGCAAAAGAGGAAAAAAAAAAGACATGCCTTCTTTCTCGCGGGAGCAGCGCCAAAGAATTGTGATGTAGGAGCTGAAGGCAACACAACGGCCCAGCACAGCGCTTGCCTCCCAATTGGGCAAGCAGAGGGAGTAATTTGCGCGCAATACGTAGGACAAGTACGTGTGTTCATCTGGGCCGATTCCTCTCGTGGCTATTCCGCTCACCGGCTATGTTGGCCACTCCTTTTCAACGTTGTATGGGCCAACCCATTTCGTGGTTTCTCCGGTTTCAACACATCTGGGCCGCGCCTTATGAAGGTGTTTGGGCTCCTATATCCATCCTTATGAAGTGATCTTTGCAATAGGAAATGTGCATTTCATTATTGTCGGACTCGGATTTTGCAAATCCAAATCCTTTATGAAAATACTATGCTATTATCTGAATCAGTAGATAGCACTCACAGATATATCACTGAATCAATTCATATATGGCGTAAGACCATACCATTCATTAATTAACACATCACGGTTTACATAGACCGCATCGAGTCAAGTTTTTACAATAAAGGCCGAACAAGCTAAAAGATTACATTACAAAAGTAGCGGAACTACAGCGGAAGCAAAAAGGTGAGAGCACATCTCTTCACAGGCAAGCGACTGGAGAAACCCGTGTGCATCCGATATTAACCAAATACTTGGATAATATTGGATGCACGCAAGCACCGACGGAGTCAGCTGGATTGAGGCGAGACCCAGACTAAAAAAACTAAACTATTCCTCATCATCTCTTACCCTCCAACTTCTGGATTCTCGTAGTAGTCATAATCTCCCAGATTTTCTGCTTCTGAGGGTTTTGGGGGAGAGAGCGAGAATGAGTACAACTTCCGTACTCGCGAGCCAATACACAATGCAATAATATACATGCAAGGCTTAACAAAGATGGTCTGGGTCCTTTTATTTGCTAAAGAAATATTTTCAATTATCATAATTATAAATTCCTACCACTTAGCATTTTAACCAAATTGCATTTTATTAAAGAGAGTAATTGTGCAGAGGTTCCCTCCATCGGAAACTCTACCTTATTCTTATTTGATTGGGGCTATCCCCCATTTATTAATCACGCTGAGTCCGAGAACCCAGGGAAAATCCAATCTCAGGGCTAGGTGAGCCCACCATATTTTTCATACCACCCACAAAGGTTTTTGAAATAGAACTAACTCAAGTTAAGTTCCCATGTCCGCATTTGACCGTAGGGGCGGCTGTTTAAACAATTAAAACTCTGCAAAACTTGTACACTTTACCCACAAGAGATAATCAACTCGTTGCCCTACATGATTCCTTAGTCATGTAGTCGAGTGACCATCACAGTGGCCTTTCTTTATATCTTCACTACCACAAATAGGGCTGGAAAAAAAGCTCGAGGCTCGCAAGCCTGCTTGGGCTCGTCACGGCTCGGCTCGGGCTCGCGAATTTTCGAGCCGAGCCGAGCCGCTTGTTTGGCTCGCCAAGAAAACGAGCCGAGCCGCTCGCGAGCCACATTTGGCTCGGCCTAGGCCTAGGCCTAGCCCAGCCCAGCCGCAACGCTACCTGCCTCACCTCAATCCCTAATTCCCTATAACCCCCGATCCCCCCTTTCTCCTCCCCCCGATTCATTCCCCTCCCCATCCCCTTTCTCCCCCGAGGCCCCCGTCCCGATTCATTCCCTCCCATCCCCTTTCTCCCCGATCCTTCCCACCGCTCGTCCCGCTGCTCGCCCTTGCCAGCACCTCCACCTGCTGGCCGCCGCCATCGCCGCTCCTCCACGGCCACCACCCCCCACGGCGACGGAGAACATCCCTACCGCGCCACCAACTCGCCATTCCCCCACACCCCTCACTTCTTCTGCCTAGCAATTCCCCACCCAGCCACCCCGGCGCCGGATCCCATCCCATCTACATCCTCAAGCTCGCTCTGCCTCCCATGCTCCCCTTTCCCCTCCATCTCCCTTGTCTCCGACCGCCTCCCCGCCGACCTCCCACCTCTCCACTCCTCTGCGCTCACTCGCTCCCCGTCGTCGCGTGTCGCAGCCTGGTCCTCGTCGACCACCGAGGCGTGCCCGTCGAGGCGTCGACCTTGCCGACCCGGCGTGGGCGGAGTCCGTGAGAGAGGCGGCGCACTGTGTGGAGGTGGAGGCGTGGAGCTGTGGGTGGAGGCCGGGATGTGCCACGCCGTGCAGGTGGGCCATGGTGGGGAACGTGGTGGCCCTCTACTCCTCTCCCGGCGCCGGCGATGACGGCGATGCAGAAGATGCGAAGCGGGAGGGCGCAACAGACGGTAATGGAGGAGCAGGAGAGGCCCTGCTGGCTGCTGTGAATCTGTGATTCTTTGTTGTGCTTGTGAATGTGTGATGCTTTGCTGTGAATGTGGATGCTTGCTATGATTCTGTGATTTGTGAATGTGTTTTGCTTGTCTGAGAAAGAACCCAGGAGGAACATCGAACATCTAGAGTTTGGCTCGCGAGCCCGATCGAGCTGGCTCGAGCTTCGTTCCAAGCCGAGCCAAGCCTCCTGCCTGGCTCGTTTCTGAAACGAGCCGAGCCGAGCTCATTGTTCATCCGAGCCAGAACGAGCTTGGCTCGGCTCGGCTCGGCTCGTTTCCACCCCTAACTACAAAACAGCCTATAGTGTACGCCTCATCACAGACGGTTCCAAAGGAACCGTCTGTGTTGAACTTATACAGACGGTCACTTAGGAACCGTCTTTTCCACCGTCTGTGATATGTCATTATCACAGACGGTTTTATCCTTGAACCGTCTGTGATATGTCATTATCACAGACGGTTTGTAAATAGAGCCGTCTGTGATACGGTACAAATTTCACAGACGATTCTATTTACAAACCGTCTGTGATAATTAGATATCGCAGACGGCTCTATCATAGAACCGTCTGTGATATGCCTTTCAATCCCTTCGTCTCCCGCGCGAGTGTCTCTTCATCTCTTCGTCTCCTGCTCCAGCTTTACTACTTCTTTCATATAAATAGACAACCCTTATGAAAGGGATTTCCCACGAACCTCCTTGATCATCCCCTCTCTCCACAAATTCCAAATGACTTCCTCTCTCGTCTCGGTTGTAGTGGCCTACATTTTGGTTGTGTACTCGCACGTCTCTGGTCGCAACCTGGCCTAAGCTGCGGACAAGGCGTCCGTTCGCAATGCAATCCGTTGTAGGCCCTCCCATCTACCGGAGACCATAACAGCGATCATCTCTCGATTGGAGCTCCTCCTCCAACAAACCAGTGTGAGGCTCTCCAGTATCCGGCGAGTAAACCTCGTCGTGGAGATTGTCCTATGGAACTATTTGGTCCGCACCGAGGATGCAACCCAGAGAGTCGAGAACGACCTCAACATTGCAGGAGAGCGGGTCCGCCTAGCCGAGACTGTGGAGACCAGGTTGATGGCCTCTGGGCTATATGGGACTTGATTACTGAGTCCGAACATCTACAAGAGGAAATTGGCGTGCAAGGTCACAGTGGAGGCGTTTGGTGAGACGATCGATCCCGCCCCACCGGCCGACGAGAAGGCGACGTAAGATTTGAAGACTAAGATAGTATCACTCATCCTTTTTATTATGCGTGATGTAAAATGATATGACCAAATGTTTTTATCTATCTTACGTGATGTAAAACGATATGGTCTTTTTATCTATCGTCTGTGATGTAAAAACAATATGGTCTTTTTATAAATCGTCTGTGATGATATGGTCTTTTTTATCATCTGTTTATTACTGGGCAATTCATTTTAGTAATTATTTGTGCATATACATGCTCCATACGCTATCACAGATGGTTCAATGAAGAACCATCTGTGATAATATCCTCATCGCTGAGCGGTTCCATGAAAAGCCGTGCGTGTTGAACCTATCTGACGGCTCCATGTTGAACCGTCGCGTGGTATCCTCCATATCACGAGCGGTTCGTAAGTAGAACCGCTCGTGATATACTCACATCACAAACGGTTCTTATTACTAATCGTCGTGTTCATCGCTGCACGGTTCTATTTACGCAACCGCTCGTGATGTGAGTATATCATGCAGTTCTACTTACAACCGCTCTGTGATATGGAGGATACCACAGACGGTAGAAAGGAACCGTCTGTGATATATTCACATTACAGACGGTTGGTAATAAGAACCGTCTGTGATATGCCACCCTTATAAATATCAAAACCCGACGAACCACGCCTAGCGCTCGATCTATTCTTTGGAATAGAGGGCTTGAGAAGCTTTGCTCTGTGTTGGCTGTAGGAGGCTTGCTTGTTTTGCTTGCCTTGTTCTTGGTTGTGGGTTGCCCTAGCAACTTATGGCTATTTGGCTTGCATGCTTGCTTTGTGAGGCTTAGCTTTGGTGGTAGCTCTCGGTTTGGGTGTTGTGAATGAGTGTTTTGTTTCGGCAGTGGGTGTTTTGTGAGAGGGATAAGCTTATGGGGGAGGTGCATTTCGACTGTGGCTTTTCTCTTGCCCTGTCCACTTAAGTCTCACATTGCATTGTGGCCTGAAGGAGAAGGCCTTTGAGGAATCTCGCGGGATATTTGGAATTTTCGTCGTGAGCTCCGATGGTAACGATCTGTAACTCTTTATATTTGCTCTAGGTTTATCTTTAATCAATTTTAGTGTATTTGGTTAATAGGAAGAGTAACGTATTTGCAGTTTATTAATATAATTTAGCACTACTAATTGTTACGTGCGTAGCGTAGATGGACCAAAACTGGATGTACGGTGCGAACCGTGTGAGTGAAGAGTACATTAATGGCGTGATTGCTTTTAAAAGAGTCGCAGAGCAGGATATGTTGAATAAGGGGATAAAATTTATGTACTGTCCATGCATTGATTGCGGTAATCTGAAGATTTTTAACAACCCGACGCAGATCGTAGGGCACTTGATTCGAAGGGATTTCAAAAAAGGGTATACATATTGGACCAGTCACGATGAAGAGCAGATTATACAGGAAGTTAATAATGACGACATCGCCGAGGAAGTTAATAATGATGACATGCCGAGGAAGTCAACGATATGCCGGATGTGGACTGTGCTTTTGATGAAGATAGGTCGATGCGATGACAATGCGGATCGGATGCTACGCGATGCGAAGGAACTACAAATGAGAGAGAGTTTTGTAAATTCGAGCGCTTAATGGAGGACTTGGGGAAACCTTTGTTCCCTAGCTGCAAGCCGGAATATACAAGGTTGTCAACCGTACTTGAACTGCTGAAATTGAAGGCGAGCAATGGTTGGTCCGACAAGAGTTTCACGGCGTTGTTAGGTCTCCTAGCGGACATTCTTCCGGAGGAAAATGTATTGCCCAGCACCACCTACCAAGCCAAGAAGGTTCTTTGTTCATTGGGAATGGAAGTAGAAAGAATACATACATGTCCGAACGATTGTATCCTATATCGTAAAGAGTATGCAGACTTGCATGTATGTCTCGTGTGCAAAGCATCCCGATACAAGCGTAAGAATACTGATAAGGTGAAGCAAGGACCTCCTGCTAAGGTGTTGTGGTATCTGCCTGTGATCCCACGTTTGAAGCGTTTATTTGCGAACCGAAAGGAGGAAAGATTGCTGCGTTGGCACTCGGAGGAGCGTAAGAAAGATGGAAAGCTAAGACACCCTGCTGATTCTGCCTAGTGGAGAAACTTCGATCGGACCTTCAAAGAGTTCGGTGCGGAACCGAGGAACATAAGGTTAGGGTTGAGTACAGATGGAATGAATCCTTTCGGTAACATAAGCAGCCGACATAGCACTTGGCCCGTGAATCTATGTATGTACAACCTTCCTCCTTGGCTGTGTATGAAGCGGAAGTACATTTTGATGTCACTACTTATCTAAGGGCCGAAGCAACCTGGGAACGATATTGATGTGTACCTAGCACTATTACTGGATGATCTTGTGACTTTGTGGAACAAAGGGGTACAAGTATGGGATGCATAAAGCAGAGAACTTCTCTTACGCCATGTTGTTCTCGCACTATCAATGATTTTCCCGCCCTTGTAACTGTCGGGCTTGATGCGAAAGGAACCAAAGCCATGCTCTGCACCGCTTAGATGCTACTGAGAGTTTATGGTTGAACAACTCGTGCAAAACTGTGTATATGCATCACCGTAGGCTCCTTCCCAGGAGTCACCCATACCGCAAGATGAAGAAACAATTCGACGAAAATAAGAAGGACAGTTCATCTCCAAGGGCTTTTAGAGGAAAGAGGTCTATGATATGGTTAAGGATATCGATGTTGTGTGCGGAAGGGACGTAAATTAAAACCCGTCAAAGAACATCCGAAGAAGCGGTCAATTTTTGGGACTTGTCTTATTGGGAGCACTTAGAAGTTCACATCGCATCGACGCCATGCACGTGGAGAAGAATGTATGTGATAGCTTGATTGGTCTCTTCATCAACATTAGTGGCAAAACAAAGGATTGTGTTAACGCATGCGGCGTGACTTGGTTGATATGAACATAACGACCGAGTTAGCACCGAAAGAGACCGATAAAGGGCGAACATACCTTCCACCGACTTGCTACACTATGTCCAAGGCCGAGAGAAATGAAGCGTGCTGAGCTTGCATGGTGTCAAAGTCCCGTCTAGTTACTCCGCTAACATTAAGAAACTTGTTTCTATGCAAGATTTGAAATTAATTGGTATGAAGTCTCATGATTGTCATGTGCTGATGACACAAATGCTTCATGTTGCAATTAGGAGTATCTTGCCGAACAAGGTTCGAGTGGCAATCTTGAGGCTGTGTTATTTCTTCAACTCAATTGCTCAGAAGGTCATCGATCCCCAAGGACTAGATGCTCTACAGGCCGAGGTGGTGACAACTCTATGTCATCTTGAGATGTATTTCCCTCTATCATTTTTCGATATCATGGTCCATCTCATTGTTCATCTTGTGAAAGAGATAAAGATATGTGGTCCTGTGTTCCTACGTCATATGTACCCGTGAATTCCCAAGTCTTACGTACGGAATCGATCTCGACCGGAGGGCAGCATCATCGAAGGTTATGCAACCGAAGAGGTCATTGAGTTCTGTGTCGACTACATGGCTCAGGTGGAACCGATAGGTGTGCCTCTATCTCGTCATGAGGGAAGGCCGATGGTATCGGGACCATCGGAAGGAAATCAATCACTCCCGATCTGGATACGTACGCTCAAGCCCATTTCACGGTCTTGCAACACATGACCCAAGTGTCCCCGTACATCGACGAGCACAAAGATATGGTACACCAACAGAATCCAGACTGGTCGGAGGTTTGGATCACGAGAGAGCACAACCGTCAGTTCAACAAATTGTTAAAGGTGCGAATCACTAGGAGGTCATCAAGTGATGATACGCTGCTATGGTTGGCAAAAGGGCCACAATTTATAATTGTCACATGGCAAGGATATGACATAAATGGGTACACATTTTATACGGCAGCTCAGGATAGGAAGAGCACAGTCCAGAACAGCGGTGTCCGCATATATACATTCAGTACCGATGGACTGAGGAGCTCGTACTATGGGCAAATAGAGGAGATATGAGAGCTCGACTACGTGCTTTTCAAGATCCCCCTATTTCGGTGCCGTTGGGTCTATCTCCCACAGGTGAAGGTCGACAAGTACGGCGTCACTACCGTGGACCTCAATCGTGTCAGATACAAAGACGAACCATTCGCATCAAGCAACCAAGTTATTCAAGTCTTCTATGTAACCGACCCGGCAAATAAGAAGCACCACGTAGTTCTTCATGGAAAAAGAAGGATTGTCGGAGTTGAGAATATAGTGAACGAGGAAGAATACAATCAATTTGACGAGTTGCCTCCTTTCGGAGACAGCATTAGGCTCGAGGAAGAACCCAGTGAGGAAGCTAGCTATATGCGCGTCGATCATCATGAAGGGCTATATTTTAATTAAGAATTTACTCTATTGTAATTAATTTATTCCATAACATCATGTGTTATGGACTTGTAATCTCTCGTACGTATATTTTGATGTCAACGTGGAATTGTCATGTGTTAATGTGTGATGTCAATGTGGACGTTCATTGTAATGTGAAATATCAAAATTAGTTTCACTTGATTTGGAGTTGAGTTGAATTAGATATGAATTTTTGAAGTCAAATATGTTATGAGTTGAGTAAGAGCAAAACAGGTGGCCTGCTTATAAAAAGGCTATCACAGACGGTTCTATTAAATAACCGCCTGTGATACGTTCCATATCATAGACGGTTATATTAAAGAACCATCTGTGATACGTTCATATCACAGACCGTCTGTGATATGGTACATATCACAGACGGTTTCGCTACATATCACAGACGGTTCTATTAAAGAACCGTCTGTGATATGAACGTATCACGACGGTTCTTGAACATAACCGTCGTGATATATTATCCTGCACGGTTATGTTCAAGAACCGTCTGTGATAGCCTTTTTATAAGGAGACGCACTGCTAGGGTTTTGCTCTTTACTCGTCACTTTCCTCTCCTGCGCCCCTTAGGCTCTCGCGCGCTCTATCGCCTCCTCTAGGGTTCGCCCGTTCACCTCCCCGGCCGTAAGCCCCAACGCCGCCGCCCCCGACATCGACGACGCTGTCGCCGCCTCGACGCATGGCCTCCTCCCCGCGCCCTCCTCCTCCCCGTGTCGGCCTCCTCGCCTGCACCGGCCTCCTCCCCGCGCCGTCCTCCTCCCCGCGTCGGCCTCCTCCCCTACACCGACCTCCTCCTTGCACCGTGAGTTCTTGTGCGGCATCCTCTCTATGAGTATTCCTATATTACGTTTGTGCATCACTTTGGCTTTCTGTTGTTAGGTTTAATATATAGCTTTCTGTGGATAAGGCTTCTGTGAGTATTCCTATATTACGTTTGTGCATCACTTTGGCTTCAGATTATCCTTGTATGAGCCCTCTGCTTGCTCGTGCCCTGTGCTTGCGCCGCTTGCGCTGTCTCTGCTCACGCCGCTTGCACCCTCTGCTTGCGTTGCTGTATCTGCTAAGTGCTAACTGCTTGCTCTGCTGTCTACTAAGTGATAAGTGCTAATGCTCTTGCTCTGTTTTAGTAGTAGTAGTAGTGTAGTACTAGTAATAGCAGTAGTAGACTAGTAGTCTAGTAGTAGTAGCAGTATATGTATTAGATAGCAGCAGTAGTAGTAGGCAGTAGCAGGATTACTAGTAGTAGTAGTAGTAGTAGTAGTAGTAGTAGTAGTAGTTGTTGTGAATAGCAGTTGTAGTAGGCCAATTTGATATACTTGAAGTATCTGTATATTTGTTGCTACAATTTAGTACATTATATGCTCTGTTCTGTTTTTCATAACAGAGTGCCTTTTGTTGTCCCGGTGGATATATTGACTTTGATAGTCTTTGATAATATGTGAACTGAATCTAGTACTAAAGATATTGCAAATTGATCAGTGGGCTTTGTTGACATGCTCTGTGATGAACTTTGTCTTATACCGAGATTGAATGTGGTAGTTAGTTCATTCTTGAGCTCTATTGTATTACTTTACATCACAATTTGATATATCGTTAATTTGTTACTTTGGTTGAATGCTAGTTATTCTAATTCTTCTGGTTCGCTCTATGATGAACTTTGTCTTATACTGAGATTGAATGTGATAGTTAAGATCATTTTCGGTAATAGTTGAGATCATTTGACAATTAAGCAAAGTATTATTTAGAGCTCATAGTTTGAATTTATACTATCATATTCATTTAATGAAGAGTATAGACAATAGGATTGAGATAGCAAAGACTTGTTCTTTTGCAACTCTCCTTCTGAGAGCACAAACTATCATCAATCCTTCTTTATATATTACGTTTGTGCCTCATTTTCGGTTAAGTTGAGTAACCGCTTGAATCGGGTCGATTAGAGCTTAAGCATATTGCTTCGCATATATAGATAGCAAGTAAGCGACATGGCGTCGCAGACGTCTTCGCCGCCGTCATCGACGTCGCGAACGCGCCGGATCTCTCGAGGAAAGTGGTACGACGCGAGATGGCGAGGAATATCGAAAATTCCTCCGCCTAATGACCGCCACGAGGTCAATGCCAATGGGATCCCCGTGAGTCCCCAAAGCAACGGCGAGATTCCGACCATCCGCGGGATACTTGAAGGGAACGGGTCCCCATCACCACACCGAGCCGACACCGTGGTCGGATGATCTGAGACGCGAGTGTGGGACGAAGTTTTAAAATCGCTCACTTTCCCACCGCAGACTAGCGCGCGTGGAACGACAGGTGTTGCTCTCGATGGGAAAGGTGTGGAGCACCTTCAAGAGCGTGCTTGTCACGAAGTACATGAACACGGGTCGAACGCCCTTCACGGCGTATAAATTCTTGTCGCGGGATATATGGGACGCCTTTGTGCAAATGAAGACGACGATCGAATTTCTTGAGGAAAGTGCGACGTACAAGGCTCTCCAGACACTGAACACTCACCCCCACAAACTCGGCACCGCTGTGTACGCGGGTAAAACCGCGCAATGAGCGGCGGAGGACGAGAACGAAACAAGGCCATTTGCTGAGATCACAGATAAACACGCTCTCTCCTGGTTAAGAGCGAGGGCATCAGTCACATCTTCGGACGAAATCTCTTCCACAAACCCGGTAGACCGGGATGTGGCCAACCGTGTGGTAAATATGTCTTCGAACTACCTAGTTGTTAATAAGTCCATAACTTCATAATGTCTATAATAACATGATGACCTCTTGCAGCAAGAATTGAGTTCCGCATGTTCCGGAGGCTCCTTCCAAGCAGACAGGGAGAAGGATATACTATCTACGGCCCTGGGAAACAAGGAGCACCCGGGTCGCATGCGAGGCAAAGGGGTTAACGTATCTTGGAGGGATGGATTTGCAGACGACTACTGCACGTATAGGAGAAGGAGGAGATCCAAGGCCGAGTACGACACAGTGTTGGAACATGTGCTTACTACAAAATTTGAAGGAAGAGAATGGGTGCTTACTGCAAAATTTGAAGAAAAGATAGCAAAATTGCAGGACCAAGTGAATCAACTCCTACTCCTCAACCAGTCACAAGCCGCCCCCGTTGTTTTGGGAGCCAGTCCTCCTCAACATCGGAGTAGCGTCGTGTCCACACAAAATTATGAACATGATGACGTCCAATTACCTATCGACGATATCAAGGTAATGTACATCTCTGGAATGCTCCAAAGATAGACCTATAGGACGCCTTAGCTAATTGTGTATCGTTTTGTAGGAGCCGACGCACTGCACGCTCCAAGTGAGGATGGTTAGAGTATCTATTGAGGCTGGGCGGGGGGTGGCGTATCCATGCAAGGAAGGGATAGTGCAAAGACGGTGCCTGTGTGGCGCAGGTTACGCCTGTGGTCCAGTGGACATGGTACATGACAATTTTAGGGCCGCCTACCGAGATTCGCCCAACGATTTACATCGTAACACTAGGGGATGCCGTGTAAAGTTTTATCCAGTGACCCAAGAAGGACATCGCCCTGGACCCTATAGTGCCGCTTCAACCTTTGATGACTCCACCCCAACCATCTCGACACGACCATGCCTCTCCAACAGACCCAAGAAGGACATCGCTCGACCTCGCAGCGTCGCTCAACCTTTGATGACTCCACCCCAACCATCTCGACACGACCATGCCTCTCCAACAGGACCCTCCATGACTACACCTCAACCTTCGCTTCAAAAGCCCGCCTCATCGGCTCCCGTGGAGAAGACACCGAACAAACAAAAAAAGTGTGCCGCCTTATCGGTTCCCGAGTCGTCTCACAGGAAGACGCGTAGCGGGCAAGTCGTTCAGGACAAATCGAAATCGAAGAATATTAAGGCGCTTCCGCCTCCTAACCCTAAGAAATACTCTTTCTGAAGTCCGCTGGCGACCACCACGATAGCCTACGCTGGATTAGGTTGTCGAGTTTGCATACCGTACTTGCACAAGACCAAAGAGAAAGGGTGAGCTAATGGAATCACTGTCAGATACACGAAGGAGTATTTCATCCACGAGCCGGCCCCCTTCGTCGTGGGCTTCGACAACTTATTCGACCTATTCAACCTCAAAGCCCTCGATGCCTCACTTCTACGATGCTGGACACTGTAAGTGTGTACAATCAAGTTCTACATTCACGTAATACCGATTAATATAACAACTCATTGCTTATGTATAGATACACGATTAAAAATGCCCGGCGATTGAAAGAACCGATGGGTTTCCTCGACCCACACGTGGTCTTTGAGCAAACCATCTTGGCAGACGCATCCTACGTCGAGAAATACATAACGACAGGATTGCTTGCTCAAAACGACAAGGACTACATAATGGTGCCCTACAACCAGAAGTAAGTGCTTCACTACTTGCTATACAAATTTTATTTGTACTTTATACACAACACGAACTTAGGTTTAATGACTATAGCGACATACATGAGTAGGCACCACTGGATCCTTTTAGTCATTATACCAAAGAGGAACCAGGTACTATACCTTGATTCCCTAGTAAAAAAAAAGCCACGACTTCACCCTTGTGCAAGGAGTACTGATGTGTGTGCTCATTTCCTCCATACATAACTCTATTGTAGTCTTCCTTCGTTTGAAATGGTCGAGGTTAACTTTTTGGAAACATGTAGGTCGTTCATCTCCTATGTTGCCGAGGGAGGGCTACACAAGGGAACAAACACCATACTTAATCACAGGACACGATTTCCGGTACGTGCTACAACACAATAATCATATATCATACTTCGTAATAATGCGTCTCCAACTTACTATACCTATATATGTAATTCTATTTTTGCAAAGGCCGCCAAAGAAAAAGGTAAGAATGTGCATTCTACGTTTGCCATCGTATGCAGATTCTCATGAGTGCTAAGTTGAAAGATCCCGAGGTTGGTCAATCTCGCAATAATTATTTCCTAATTATAAATTTAAATATATATGCTTACTACTTTACTCTTGCTAGCTACAGAGTTTGAATATAGATTTAGATTCACTCGTTCAGAGAGAGATCTCGGATGTTCGAGGGAGGCTCTGCACCTTCATCATGATGGATATTATTGACGCCGACGGAGAGTTTCACTACTCCATCAACACCGCTGAACGACCTTGAAACAATTGATTCATTAATTGTAATTCACTTTGAATAGTTGTAATTCAATGGTACTCTAGCGAGAATATTTGATATATATTCGTTTGTAATTGATTTTGAGTTATAAATGATCACTTTGAGTTGTCAACGATTGATTCATCTGTGATGTATCTATTTTATGTCTGCTTGTTTTCAGAGGGCATGGCTAGCAATTCCTGAGGCTAACCGAAAATAATAAAAAATAGTTAGGCTGAAAGAACTATCACAGACGGTTTGATTGTTAAACCGTATATGATATCCACATATCACAGACGGTTCATAATTAGAACCGTCTGTGATATGTGGATACCACGTGACGGTTTGATTGTTAGACCGTCTGTGATATATAGATATCACGCACGGCCTAACAATCAAACCGTCTGTGGTATCCACATATCACAGACGGTTATAGTTACCAACCGTCTGTGATATATGGATATCACAGACGGTTTAAAAATCAAACCGTCTGTGATATGTGGATATCACAGACGGTTATAATTAGAACCGTCTGTGATATGTGGATGTCACAGACGGTTGGAATTTAGAACCGTCTGTGTTGTGACTTATCACAAATGGTATTTTTAACCGTCTGTGATAACCGCCAGTTATCACAAACGTACAAAAACACAGACGGTTCCGAACCGTCTGTGATGACGTTTTCTGTAGTAGTGCTTGCCCCTTCCGTCATTTCACCCATATGGGGTTACACCCATATGTTCGAGAGGGATGTTGTACTGCAACGTCTGGCGTAGTTGGACTACCCACGACGTTGGCAACTTCACCCTGTATCGGTGTCCCATTCAAGATGGATGCACCGCACACTTGCTCGTTCCCTTTATCCGTCCAGCGAGATGACATTCAGGGTTTAATAAATTTACTAAGCCAAGTTATACTTTACAGACTTATGATTGTACTTATTTTACACAGAAAGTCATGACAAGATTAAGTCATTAGGGTTATCTGGGCGGTTTATTCCACATACTGTGTGCTCTGTTAGCACCCACCATCTCTCTATCCGCCCAGACAGTAACATCAATTTAATAGGGTTTTTGAGGAGCAAAAATACAATAACACAACCATCTCAGTCATTTATCCATAATGATTGCCCAAAACCACTTTCATGTTTTAAAGGAAGATGATTGGGACATTTAATGTCCCGATACTTAAGCAAGGCTAGCATGTCGTTTAAGTACAACTATAGCTAGTATTTACCCAATAGTTACTAGGGTGATATGGAATAAGGAATTCAAATTGTCAAGGATGACATATTAATTAATTAATCATCAAATTGATATTTAACTACCTTAAGCTTTAACATACATTTGATTAAAGAATTAAAGCATACAATTTGTTATTTTTAAACGAATATAATTTACATAAAATATAGGTTCAATATGATCAAAGTATTAACTCGCCTGGAGTAAAGGTAAGAGAGTCTTGATGGTCTTGCTATTGATCAACTTGAAGATCTCCCGCGTCTTCAAGTTCTAATCGGACGAACGTACCGGAAAAAGGCACAAACAAGCAAAGAGAGTAAAAAAATACAAAAATAATAACAAATGAACTCCAAATTAAACAAGACCTATGCCATTAGCAAGATCTTGAAATTACAATTTTTTAGAAACAAGTTTCATAATTTTTGGAGTTACGACGAGGGAGAGTGGGACTTTCGAAGTTTGAGCTTTTGAATCAATTCAAGGAAATAGAAAGGAGAGAGAGGGAATTGGTGCATCGCACAGGGCATGGACCAAGTCCATATGCACAGCCCTCAGCCCATGAGGCTTGGCTGCCATAAAAGGGCTCGGGCCCACCTGTCAAGGGGAGAGAGAGGGGCAAGAGAAAATGACGTGAGGGGGCCACATGGTCTTAAGACTCGGAGCAACTCAAAATCAACTAAATCCCCCAATTTCTTTTCATCGGTCACAAAGGGAGGGAGGCAGAGGTGGGCTCGGCGGCCTGGAGCGGTGGCGATGCCGGCGAGCGGTAGCGCGGGGAGGCTGGTGAGTGGCCAGAATGGTTTCCCCCGAGAGTAGGGACCCCATGGGCAGAGGCAGTGGCGCCAGAGAGGGCCTGGCGCGGTGGCGGCACGGCCAAAGGCTGCGGAGGGCACCACGGGTACTCGGGCTACGTGGCGGCACCGGCAGTGGAGTAGCTCGCCGAGGGAGGTAGGGCACGCACGAGCTGCGCATGAGCGTGGGGAAGCCGGCGGGGTGGTCTGGGTAGCTTGGGGGCGGCCGAGGCGGTCCGGCAGTGGCGGCGGCTGGGGGCGGAAGAGAAGGGGTGGCGGTGGCAGCACGTCTCGACGGCGGGGAGGAAGGATATTGAGGTGGGGGACGGCTTCCTCATGTCGCAGGGCATCTCGTGACGGGGGCGGCCGAGGCAGCGGCTCACCGGAGCTGCCAAACGGCGGCGAGGTGGCGCGGCCAGAGAACGGTAGCGCGGCTTCGGCTCTGCTTCGAGGAAGATGAAGGTGAGGAGTAGAATGGTGGAGAGGGGAAAGAGGAGGTGTGGGGAGCTCCTCTTATAGCCCTAGAGAGGAGGAGAGCTGATGGGGGGGCGGCATGGGACGAAGCGCCGACGGGAGCAGAGCCGTGGGAACCGAGACGGGACGTGCGATGGGCGACGGGCGTTGACGCGGGGATTGCGGGACGAGGATGCACACTAGGGAGAGCAGGCGCAGGCGTGGGTGACGCATGGTGGCGGGATGGGCACCAGCGGGAGCGGCGGGCGCGGGATGGGACAGGGCGCCGGTGGGAGCGGTGGGGTGCGGAGGCATGCTGGTGACGGGACCCGACGAGGAGGGGGCCACCGGAGTCGAAGCGCAGTGGGAGCAGGTGGTGGCAGAGGGAGCAGGAGGCGGCGTGCGCGGTGGCAGGCGCTGCCGGCCGGGTGGGGAAGAAGGGGCAGGAGGAAGGATGCCGGGTGGACCGGAAGGGAGGAGGGGAAGTGGGCCAAGGCGAGCTGGGCCGGCCCAAGGAAGAGATGGAGCCCAAGAAGGAGAGAAACAAATTTTGAGAAAAAGGTCCAGATTCGAAAAGGCGAATTCAAACTCAATTTGAATTCAGGAACTTCAAAGAGGTTTGAAACACAAACCCGAGCTTAGCTAGAAGCTAGGAGATTTTCAAATTACCAGCTAATTTGAAATAAATTTGAAAACCAAGAAACAAAAGTAATTACTATTCATCGTTTTTGAAAACGGGACGTTACAATTCTGCATGGGGGGATTGGATCATATACCCTCCTTGAATTTTAGGATTTCAGGATTTACCCTCCCACCTCAATGACATGTGGGGTCACCATAGGTCAATGACATGTGGGCCAGGAGGGTAAATCCTGAATTTCCATCTAAGAGGAGGGTATATGATCAAATTTTCCTTCTGCATGATGCACGCGTGACCCTTACAAGGAGAACCGGAGAACATGTCAGGGTTCTTAACAGAGCAAAGAGAGAAGCACCTCAAAGCTTTCCACATCGTAAACAAAGGTGTGATCTGGTGAAGCAACAAGGGAACCGTGGCGGCCGAACTGAGGTGTCGCAGACAGCGCACGGCGGCCGATCGACCAGAGGGACCGAGGGTGTTGCAGGGCGCGGCGGCGGCGATGGCAAGAGCCTAGAGGAGTTGGCCAGGGAGCAGAATTTCGAGCCAGGAGGTTCGCCGTCACAGGATATATTAATATGCCGCCGAGGTGGGTCGATCGATCGATCGATGGGCTTGTTGCCAGAGAACAACTTCGAGATGGAAAAGCAGGTGGCTTGCATGCTGTGCCAATATGCATGGGTCAGCAGTGAGAGAAGGAAAGATTGCTTCACACGTACCGATCGGCGGCACAAATTCATTAGTGCAACGTACGGATCGGATACACAGGGTAGTTTCTCCTCCGCTTCAGCCTTTCCAGCCGCGTCCATCGTTGAATTTTAATTCTGCGCGAGAATGTGCATTTAATGGCAATAGAAGTACCTACGTACTGCAGTATTATTTCTTGCTGCTAGAAGCTAGGCCTTGGAATCCTACTTACATGTACCGGCCGGCTGAGTTACTAAGTCAGGCGCTCATTATTCTCGTGTGCTCCAAGCCTTTGACCCCCGCGACGGCATGTACTATCTGTTTTCAGGCAAGTCTTGACCGAGGTGACTCCATCAGTTGAATTTATACTAGCTTGTTGGGTTTCGAATATTTTATACGCAAGACCAATTGCGCTTGAGAAACTTTCTTTATCTGGTTGACGTACGTTGCACCAACAGCGTTGGATGCTGCTAGTTAGCTGCCTATAAATACTTCATACTTCATACGTTTCAAAGGCACGAGCTGATCGAGCATCCGCAGCAATGGCCTCAAAATTCACAGCGTCCCCTGCCCTCTTCATCGCCATGATTCTTATGCTCTTGGCTTCTGCCCAGGCCCAGACCCCGGCCCCGACATCAGGCCCGATAGTTCCGCCACCGCTTGTAGCCCCGACACCATCCCTGGCACCAATCATGACCCCAACACCATCTCCAGCGCCGTCACCAGCACCAATCGTGACCCCAACACCATCGTCGGCACCCACGGTGTCCCCAACACCATCCCCGGCGCCGTCACCGGCACCAATCGTGACCCCAACACCATCGCCGGCACCCACGGGATCTCCAACGCCACCGCCCGCACCCACTATGGCACCACCACCTCCACCCGGGGGTCAGTGCCCAATAAACATAATCAACCTTAGAGTGTGCGTTAGCTTCGACAAGCGCGGCATGATGGTCAACCCGGGAATGGCTAGGGAACGGTGTTGCCCAGCGATGGCTGGACTCTCAAGCACCGACGCCGCTAAGTGCATGTGCAGCGCCTTCAAGCAAATTGATATCGATGTCAATCTCCGTGTCATCGAAGTGATGCTCGGCATCTGCGGCAAGGCTAACCTCCCCAAGGGGTTCAATTGCTGATCTAAGGCATATGCATGCATGCAAAACACGCAAACTTACGTGTGTTGCTTGGACCCAGAGCTAGCTAACGGCATGCACGAGCATGCTTCGTGGCTGTGGAATGTCTTATATATATGAAGTATACGATCGAATAAGTTGCCGCTCATGTGATTGTGTGGTCTAACGCGGTTAATTCGCGCGTTTCACTATACTATCATAGCTAAACGGGAGTCTGCTTGTGTAACACATGTTGAAGTTTTACGTGTGCTAATGAAACATATATACCACAGTGTCAGTGTGCTATTATTTCTGAATTTTTGTGTGGCTCGTTTACTTGCAGTGTTCCTTTACCTCTTCAGTGTCTTCCTTACTTTACATGCATCATGAGCTTCAGTACTTCACTAAATTTTGCATATCGAAGTTGCCATGCCCGGGTGCCGCGTGATAATAATAGTGCTACATACTGGAAGATGAACGGGAGATATTGAGCTAACAAGGTAGCAACTCTCTCAGTTAACCTTTTCGCCTGAAGCGAGGGCAGCTAATCCTTTTGCACTACGCGAGCATGAAGCACAAGTGATCGAGTTGCTTATTCTAGGTGTGCTGAGTTAATTGTTGACCTCTGCAACTATTGGACTTGTATGTATCAATAGACACAAAACTATCAATGGTTTATCATTGATCTTCCCTAAATTTTAAGTTATCTTAATAATCTAGCTTGTATGTATTGCCATATATATGGAATAGGCA
This sequence comes from Ampelocalamus luodianensis, assembly GCA_036346255.1. Taxonomy (NCBI): domain Eukaryota; kingdom Viridiplantae; phylum Streptophyta; class Magnoliopsida; order Poales; family Poaceae; genus Ampelocalamus; species Ampelocalamus luodianensis. Next base: position 73,860 of record JAYEVH010000129.1, read on the forward strand.
AATATCATATGCCTGGTGCGGTAACACAGTAGAAATAGTTGTCCAGTTGTGCTTAACGTCGAGCTTACGCAGATCCTATACGTTAACAGGCAGCTATATATATAGATATACAGGTTATATATATCACAAGACCGAGGCACCCAGGACAGCTGAATTGATTGGAGATGCCCTGAGATGATTAATTATAAGCACAAGTTGGAGTTGGACAGATAGCTCCGACTGAGATAGTATACTAGTGTCGGATTGGAGGCTTTGTGCAGGTTCAGTAAATTCTCTTTACACACTGCTTTAAACTTTCTGGAGTAAGAAAAGTTGCAAAGCATGTGGAAATGCTGCGTGCATCACAGAATCAAGTTTTCCTTATTTGACCTCTGATGGTTGGTTGTATACTCCACTTTGTAGAATAATCGACACGATCGAAGCCGATGCGATCCCGAGGCTGTACCTCGACATCGCTGCCCCCTAAGCAAACACCGAGAGACCTGGGCCATGCCCACCATTCCATAGCAAACAGAGGTATTGAATACAATAATATTCACAAAGGGGTAAAATAAATTTGCTTATGTTTGCCAGTATTTTGACTTTCCTTTTTGTAGCAGCCAGTATCTGAGGGTGCAAAGGATGCCCCAGAAGAGGTTTTGCCCGCCAATGAGCCAGCCAAGGTGTCCACTGTCGTTGGTCAAGATAAAGTGGCTCAGGCGAATAGCACCAGCATGGACAAGGTGCAGAGGACTTCTAACAGTAATTTTTACGCTCACATCCAATAATTCTATGTATGCATAGCAGTAAAAGATGATATTTGTCTGCAGGAAACCGCCGTGTCCGTCAACTCCAGTCTCCAACGTGCGGGTAGTAGGCAGACAGCGAAGCCGGGCACCACCTCGACCAAGGAGGTGGTGGCCGACAAGGAGACCACGACAGGGAAAAGTGTGGTACCCACAGGCCCGACGCAAGGTGCTGGCGATGGTGTCTTCGGGAAGAGGATGGCCAAAATCCCCAGCAGACTAGTGCCCCACCTTCAAGTGCCGTGATAGACGGCCTAAGGTGCCGATTGGCACGACCATGGAGGAGAGGGAGCTAATATGTAAAGACGAGAGCCTTAAAAGGTAAGAGGCTCTCCTTTTTTTACCACCCATACAAACATAATTTACTGCTATCATCAGCGTTTTTTTTACTGTGACTCCCCCTCGTCCCTCGTCTTTTACTGCTTAAAACTTCCCGGAGTAATAAAAGTTGCAAAGCATGTGGAAATGCTGCGTGCATCACAGAATCAAGTTTTCCTTATTTGACCTCTGATGGTTGGTTGTATACTCCACTTTGTAGAATAATCGACACGATCGAAGCCGACGCGATCCCGAGGCTGTACCTCGACATCGCTGCCCCCTAAGCAAACACCGAGAGACCTGGGCCATGCCCACCATTCCATAGCAAACAGAGGTATTGAATACAATAATATTCACAAAGGGGTAAAATAAATTTGCTTATGTTTGCCAGTATTTTGACTTTCCTTTTGTAGCAGCCAGATATCGAGGTGCAAAGGATGCCCAGAAGAGGTTTTGCCCGCCAATGAGCCAGCCAAGGTGTCCACTGTCGTTGGTCAAGATAAAGTGGCTCAGGCAGATAGCACCAGCATGGACAAGGTGCAGAGGACTTCTAACAGTAATTTTTACGCTCACATCCAATAATTCTATGTATGCATAGCAGTAAAAGATGATATTTGTCCGCAGGAAACCGCCGTGTTCGTCAACTCCAGTCTCCAACGTGCGGGTGGTAGGCAGACAGCGAAGCCGGGCACCACCTCGACCAAGGAGGTGGTGGCCGACAAGGAGACCACGACAGGGAAAAGCGTGGTACCCACAGGCCCGACGCAAGGTGCTGGCGATGGTGTCTTCGGGAAGAGGATGGCCAAAATCCCCAGCAGACTAGTGCCCCACCTTCAAGTGTCGTGATAGACGGCCTAAGGTGCCGATTGGCACGACCATGGAGGTGAGGGAGTTAATATGTAAAGACGAGAGCCTTAAAAGGTAAGAGGCTCTCCTTTTTTTACCTCCCATACAAACATAATTTACTGCTATCATCAGCGTTTTTTTACTGTGACTCCCCCTCGTCCCTCGTCTTTTACTGCTTAAAACTTCCCGGAGTAAGAAAAGTTGCAAAGCACGTGGAAATGTTGCGTGCATCACAAAATCAAGGTTTTTACTTTTATTTGACCTCCGATGGTTTGTCCTATACTCAACTTTGTGGAATAAACCGAAGAAAAGGATTTGGACAGGTATGACCGTAAGTTTTGCGCTGTGATATGGAATACCCAGCCTCGGCCCGTCGGCCGCGCGCCGCGCGTCCAGGCCTACCACACTCGAAAGATTTATTGGGCCACAAGAGAATTTCCGTCCAACGACTCGCCCTGTTTCAGATAGCCTATCTGGGCGTGATGAAGTCATCCGTGCGGCTCCCATCGATGGTTTCCACATGCCGATCTGCGCCGACCTAGCAATAGCATGGGCACCTGGGTCCCCCAGCTCATCTTCCAACTTGGGCCTCACCTCCTAGGCCCATCTCTTGGGGGACAGTAGTCTGCAATGCACGCCGGCCGGAGCCGGCTTGGAAATCTTTTAATCAACGCACGAAGAAGAGCTGGTGCCCTGGCACTGGCAGCAACAAGGGCGTACGTGCGTCAGGGATGATTGAATCGGTAGGAATAGTTACAAGCGAACACTAGAATTTGCTAATGTATGCATAGCTATCTCAGTTTCGTTTCTCAATAAGTTGTAGCTGCTAAACTATAGTACGAGTGCTGTCGTTAGGAGTCTCAGTGCTTAGAAATCTTCTGGCTAAAGTTTCACTGTCAGTTCCGGGCCTTCTGGCTTCTGAAGGTAGCTAGGGAAGTGGTGGAGTGGACATTGCCGGTGCTTTTGGTCCGAGGGAATATCTTGCAAAGCTGATTGCATCCATGATCAGTGCAGCAAAGCGGTCTATGAGTATGGGATGGATCTTATCCAGACAAATTAAAAAGAAAGTTTATACAGCAGCTTTATTTTGCAAAAGAGAACGTCTCTCTTTAGATTTTGGGATTATATTTTACTTCAAACACAATCATCACTCTATCTTCTTTAACTGGCCTGCTATGTGTGTGGGCTCCTGCCTGCCTGCCTGGATCTGGGCTCGATTGACTTTAGGAGGAAACCAAAGCAATGATGCATGTCATCGGATTTAATATTGTCTCACGTGCTGTGATTTTTTATGGTTTGTGGATAAATGGATACACCAATGGGTTAATTTTCGGCTGATCGGATATTGCATTCCAAGTCCCTACAAATTAAAGGCGTAAGTATGTTTGGAAGACTAGTACTGCTAACTTGTTAGTTAATATGTTCTTCAGCTGCATCTAGCTGCTCCAAACGTTTAATATTTGAGTTGGTTAAAAAAATAGGCGAGCCTAGAACCTGCAAATGGAGACACTGAGTTGGTTTGAAAAAGTTCAGACGAATAATTATATGCACAACTTGGCACCCTATTCCTCAGTGTTTAGGTGCGTTAGGCTATCTTTTGGTGGATAAGATGGGCACGAACTTAAATGCCAAAATAATACAGTACTATTACAGAGCAGTTAGATGAGCCTGTATAACTAGCTTTGGTAGTTTGTTGATACTACATAGATATGATCTCACACTAACAAAGTGAACAAAGATTGGAGTAGCTAGATACAAGGGCTTTGGTTTTCACCAGACTTATATTATTTCCACTTCTCAGACTTCTGTAACTGGTCAACTTATTTTGAGAAACAATTGGTCAACTTTCAATAACCACCGTAAGAGCAAAGTATGTTGATCTCCACATTGGCCGTAGAAATTATTTGCATAATCCTGTTTGTAAAACTCGTACACGATGTGGTCACTGCTTGTCTGCGTGGTGGGGAAATGGCAGCAATTATGATAATCAAGATAAGCAGTAAGTAGGTTAGGTTGCTGTGACATGAGAACAACTAAATGCTGATGAAACATAGCGGTGTCAATGCATCCATGACATTAGTGACTGGTCACTAAACCACCTGTCCCCTCACCTACCAATTATGATCCCAAAGGCCCATGTCTATCAAGCAAAAATCATGAGTATCAAGACAGAGAAAAAGGGATAAGAACTGAGAGCAACGAAAGGAACAATTAAATATACGAGTCTCTTCTACTAATGATAGATCAAAGCACCGTAGAAAAGAGTGTACAAATGAACCACTCATCAGGCATATTACAATCATTTACTGTAGCTCGAGTTACTGGCTATCAAGCACCATCAAATTAGACTACGTCCGATGCATAGTAGCTTCGGAAGAGGGTGGTACAATAGCTGAAGCTATCAGTCAATCGCCAGCCACCACTCCAACGTATCATTACCATTAGTGGCGGACCAGTATTTTTAGGATGGGTGTTCGGACTTCGGAGCTAGGTTATCTAGATACGCCGATACCAATATGTTGATACCGTGAGATGTCATTTTTACCCAAAACACTGATACGCATATATATAATAAAATACAAAAAAAAAAACTTGTGCTTGATCTTGGTAGAGGTCATATCTTTTTTTTCAAAAAAAAATTTGTGCTTGGTCTTGGTCGTTATTATTTTCTCACTTTTTTTTGTTCCCGATTATAGCAGTTAGACTGCTAAAACTTATTTTCTTCCTCAAATAGTGATCGGTAGAGCTCCTGCCTTCTTTTTCAAATTTTTTTACAGATGCATACTTTGTTGATCCTGCTCTCTTTTGCTCTTTTCCTATCAACAAGAATCCAATCTAAGAATGTTCCTTCTATAGAGAAAAAATTAGCATGTAAATATATGTAATAAGGGCATAACTATCTGTTCATTACCCAATGCAAAGATTGTATTTTTGTACAATATCCATTAGAAAGAACCAAGAAAAAACATAGGAAGAGGCTATACTCCAGAAAGAACCAGAGTTGGAGCGGAGCAGAGCCAAGGAGAAGAAGTGGAGTACGTGGAACACACCTAGATCTAGAGAGGGGACGATGACGGTGAGCTGGATATGCTGCTCCCTTCCCGCCGCCACGCTCCCTCCCAGCCACTGCGTTGCCCCCTTGGTGCCGCCCGCTCCCTTCTTCCATGTTTGTCGCGCTGCCACCCACTTGCTCGCGTCGCATCTCTGTTCACCCGCGTAGGTGCGCTGCCGCACGCTCGCCTTGTGCCGCCTCACACCTGTTTGCCGTCGCGTCGTAGCGCCGTGTCCATCGACTGTCGCTCGCCTTCGTAGCCCGCACCTCTGCTCGTTCGCCACTTGGAGGTCGGAGCCTCCCACCTCCACACATACATACAGCCACAAGATGAAAGAGAGAATAAAGGTTAGGGTTTGCTGGGCTGAAGTAGGAAGGAAAATGAGCCTAATGTGTTACATGGGTCACGCGCGAGGTGTAGAGAGTGCGAACTGAATTCATTTGCAAACACAAAATATATAGTTTTAGCCTAACTAATAACATATACATCTAATATACGTATTATATACCAGATATTTTGAAGAAAAAAAATGGTTGTTCGGCTGAACACCCATGACCTCAAGAGGGTCCGCCCATATTTACCATCTTTATCAAGCTGTTATAAAAGAATGACTTGGTGGTAGTAGTGAGTCTGTCATCTATCCTTCTTAAGTTGATGTGATCTTTTGCGGATAAATATATGCACACATGTATAAGATACTTGAAAAATCTTCTGTGGATAAGTAGATTATTTGTGTTTGTGGTTTGTTGATTAGACGCAAATTATGTATAAAACTTTTATTTGTAAGGATAATTACCTCATATATACTATTTTTTAAAATTTTTAATCTACATTATATTTTATTTGAAATTTGTTGCAACACATGGACCCTCGGTTAGCGCTGGTAAGTAGTTGGGTTTTCACAAAATCTGAAACAAAGCTACCGTACTGTTCTCCAATGCACTAAGAGGGTGCTACAACAGCTGAAGCTATCAGTCAATTGCCAACCCCAACTTCAATATGGATTTTTTTTGAAATAATATTATTTAAATTCTTTTTTAACAAAACTAAGTAGTCGTTCCAAAAAATTACAAAAATATGTCCCTGTCACCAGCTGGCAATAGGGACCCAGAACAGTGGGGGAGGTTCCTGTCGCCAGTTCAACTAGCGACGGAAATCTAGGAATTTATAAATATAGCAAATGAACTCAAAAAATTAGAATTTTTTTTGTGGAGCCTCCCAACATAGTGTTCTTACTTGTGTAATTTTTTCATAATTTTATTCATTCTGAATCTGTCTCCAAAATTCATTCAATTATACTATTTTTAGGAATTTGTAAATATACAAAATGAGGTCCAAAAATTATTAAAAAAATTAAACACTCCTTACATAGTTTAATTGTTTGTGTAATTTTTTCATAATTTTATATCTTCTAAAATTGATTGTGTAAACTCTTAATTTTTTAGATAATTTCAGAACATATAAAATTCTGAATTTTTTTTTAGAAAAACAATAACACTATGTAACGAGTGTTCACAAAAAAATCATAATTTTTGGACCTTATTTTGTATATTTACAAATTTCTACAAATAGTATACTTCAATGAATTTTGGAGACAAATTCAGAATAGATAAAATTAAAAAAAAAATTACACGAGCAAGAACACTGTGTCTGGAGGCTCCACAAAAAAAATTGTAATTTTTTTATTTCATTTGATATATTTACAAATTTCTAGGTTCCTGTCGCCAGTTCAACTAGCGACAGGAACCTCCCCCACTGTTCAGGGTCCCTGTTGCTAGTTCAACTGGTGACTGAAGCCTGTCGCCAGATGAACTGACGATATGGACCTATTTTTGTAATTTTTTAGGGTGACTACCTGGTTTTGTAAAAAAAATTAAAAAAAAAATATTATTTCAAAAAAAATAATCCTCCGATATTTATGCTGGTAAGTAGCTGGGTTTTCACAAAATCTGAAACAAAGCTACCGTACCGGTCTTCAAAGCAGTCAAGAACCATCCTTGTTCACGCGACATCTCTCTTACACAAATAGCTAGAACGACCGACAAGGATGAATCATTAGAGGTGCACCTACAAATTGGACATGGGACAAAAAGCAAGACAAGAATGTACTACTGCGTGGGTGCAACATAACATGGGTGCCATAACCTCGTAGCTAGAGATCAACTCCAAGCCAAGGACATGCGTGCATGCTGCATTGCACACGACGCACGTATTTTAGCAATCTGCTATAATGTATACCTGTAATATTCTCTTCTGTTTCATGCACGGGTCCTAATTTTAGAGGTACCGGCGGTAATTTATCGGGAATATAAACCAATGCTACCAAACAAAGAAGGGTAGCTAGATTTAGCTTTGGAGGAACCAATGAACCCTCGATGTTTGGTCATGTCTCTTTACGGGAGGGTGTATTTGAAGTGTCGTGTCTCTTTATTTTGTATTTTTTCACGAGAGGATGCATTCAAAGAGTTGTGTCTCTTCACTTCGCATCTTTTCAAACTCTATATAAAGAGAAGCTCTTCAACTTTTGAGATGCAATTTGCAATCATGTTGTCTTGTTCTGTTCACGACGAGTTTTCACTTTGTTCTGATGCAAACTTTATCTAGACTTATCTTATCCTACAAACTTATTTGCAGTAGACCTTTAAAATATTTTGGCATGTGCAAGTAATATGAGGTGATTCAAATCTCCTATGGATACCGTGCATCCAAAAGCTGAAACGTGCTCACGTGCATCTCTTCGGCTGTATCGAATCCCGTCTCTACTCTCGTAACCGAAAGCTGGTTCGCCGGATTGAATACCGATATTTCTTTCTTTTACGGTTTTACCCAATAAATCATTTTAGCCGTTCATTTATCACGATGGCTTGGGAACAATTGGTACATATGTATGCTGCGCCGGATTTGATAGGTGCGGCGATGCACGCATGTGCACGCACAGGGAGATGGGAGCAGGTAGGCCATTACGGTTTGGAAGCATGTCAGTGGTCACGTCTCGGCGCATTGAACTTTTACGTGCCGCCCAGAGGGAAAGGAAAATACACTGCCAGATCCGATCAGATCAGAATGCGCCAATATATGACCTACCGCTCCCACCAACCCATGCCATGCGCCCCTGCTGAAAATAAATTCTACCGTTCCATGTAAACCGCATCTAGCCGTGCGTTCAAAGCACTCTATGTTACTATACCTGACTTCAACCCCATTCGGTGGAGTCTTAGGCTAAAATGACACTTTTTAAAATAAAAATATCAAAACTAGTTTTCTCCTCTCGCAGATGAAATGACAAAAATAGCACAACTACCGTACGATTTTGTCATGAAAAGTCACGTGCTACGATCTCAGACCATGGCAGCCGACGTGCCGTGCTTTCAAATCGCGGAAGGTGACCTACCGTACACCTAGTCAGCGACATGAATGTGCACATGCCACTTGCCGCACTGGCATGTCGTCATGCTGACTAGGTGCGCAACAGATCGCCTGCTGCAGTCTGGGATCGTGACACATGGCTTTTCGTAGCAAAATCGCGTGGTAGGAGTGTAATTTCGTTCAAAAGGCTAGTTTTGCTATTTCGTTTCAAAAGGATACTAAATGACCATAGAGGAGGATATGTTACTTTTATCATATGCAATGTTCATTGAAAATGGTCATAATCATTAAAACATCAACCGAAGAGGTCGCTTGAACCATGATGATCATCAGGAAAAAACCAAATGATTTACCGGTTGAATTGCTGAGTGCAAACGTTTGGATATGGAGGGGAGGCACATGAAGGGAAGACTGTACTAATGTATTAATTGCATACTGTAGAGTATATAAAAATACATGGCGTTGAATTTTTTTTTCCTTACCCAAGAGAGGGTGACATGGTACATTTATAAGAGATTAAAGAAATAATGTTCTCAGGTACACCCACTTATTATAACTGGCAGAACAAAAAGAAACAGAGAAGAAAGAAAGAGTCGGGTTGGTTAGAGGAGCTCGAGCTGACGGCGGACGTGCTCGCCTCTTCCTCGGCTCTCCCTCTCCGCATTCCACCGCATTACCGGGTATATTTAGCCGCGGTAGAAGAGGGATAACGTAGAGAGAGGGAAGACGAGCGGGCTCCGTCTGTTCTGTCCATCCATTCCCCGTCGCCTTCCTTCCAGATCCCTCTTCCACAAGGTTTCTTTGCGGGTCTCCAGTTTTTGTGATTTCTCTTCGAAATGTGCTGTTGTTGGTGATGGCGTTTTGATTTGTATATGTTTTTCTGGATCTGGCTGTGTGCAGAAGATCGGAGAAGATGATGGGCGGGTTCCTCTCCAGGGTCCTCCTGTAAGCATTCCCCTCCTCTGAATCTTGAAATGTGTTCTTGGCAAATTGACATTTGTGTTTGGGAACTGATCAGAGGCATATATCGTCGGTTTTGTTCGGGTTTTCTTGAAATGATGATGTATGGGTGTCCATTCGGAGGGCTCAGAGTCTTTTTCTTGGTTTCTTGCATCCTTAATACTACTATATTACTTTCATACTTTGTTTGAAAAAACAAATCGGGAGATGCGTTCCTTCGTGTCGATTTGCCAACCTTCTTCTCCGGCGTGCTCTCTTAGTATCAATTATCGGTCCATCTACATATTCTACACCCAACTAGCACAAAAAAAACTTTCTCCGGCGTTGTTGCTAAGAGAGCACGCAACACATTAAGAAAATATATACATGTTTATTGTTCTCGAGGAGCATGGGAGCAAATTTACAATGCATTGCACAACGGTCAAAGGCTCTCTTCGTTTATTCTTATGCACATTGATTCTTGGCAAAATTGGTTACAGGTCACTGAACTTTTGCGTTCTTGCTATTTGGACATAAAAAACGTGTTTTCGCCAAAATACACTAAAATTTTGTAGCAATTTGACGTTAGATGCACAGTGCCCAGCTCAGTCGGACTGGTTCAACCTTCTACTGTGCCTGGCTTGGTAGAAAATAGCCTCATTGATTGCAATTCTAATGGTTTTAGACTCACATGTCATACAAAATACTAATGAATTATTAATGGCTAACTAATTGCACTTAACACTAATTAATTTCCTTACTAACCTAACTACATAGCTACAGTTGATCTTCTTCCCCAAGTTAACCGAAACAGAGAATCTCCATGCGCGCACTCGGCTGAGCTCGGCGCCGGCGAGTGGGACCACGGAGACGGCTGGGAAGGGCAAAAATGGAACCCCACGGCCACGGAGAAACTAATGGCGGCGACATCGAGGCTGGAGGTGCACTGAGTGGGCTCGTCCATGGCGGCCGTGTCGTCGGATGTGATGGAGAGGTTCGGGGCGGTGCAGAGAAGGGGCCTCGGCTGTAGTGGCGGCCGTGAAGAGCACGCGTGGCCTTGCGGCAGGCGAGAGTCGTTGCCGCCGCCCACGTTAGCCTCTCCGGCCTCATCGGCAGCAGAGCTAGCGCAAAGAGGGGGAGGTGGCAACGGAGCTTGGGGCAGTGTGGAGTCGGTCGGAGGAGCGTGGGCTCAGGGCGGTGCAAAGAAGGGGTCGCGCCGTGCGCGGTGCGGAGCCGACCAGAGGAGCGTCACGTCGGGGCGACTCGGAGAGAGGGAGCCAGCGGTGGTGGCAGCCTGAGGCGGCGTGGTGGGATGGGAAGGAAGGGGAAGGAAGGGGAAGGGGCAGGTTCGGGTGAGAAAAGAGGAAAGAGGAAAGAAGAGAAAGGGGAATAGGAACAAGGAAAAAGATGAAGGGTAAAACGGACTTTTCATTGGCTTTCTCTCTCCTCTTTAGCCCGGAAATAATTTTTTAATTGGCTCGGTGTCTTACAGCAAATAACCACAAAATTTTAGTGCCTTTTGGTAAAACCACGTTTGATATCCAGTAGCTAAAGACGCAAAAGTTCAGTGCCTTGTAGCCAATTTTGCCTTGATCGGAAAGATTCTCGTCTGATAGTCAATTTATTGAAATGCTAAGGGTCGTATAATGCTTTGTTGTTTTCACACTTTGATTTATTTTGGCTGTGTATCAATTAATGCCCAAATTCAGTTTTTTAGGCTCTGATTTGAACAGATATATCCAAAATCGTGTCCTTTGACATGTTCTCTCTAGAGCTGTCTTAGAATTTGAGCCTGTTTATGTGTGTGCATGGTGAAAACTCCACATCTTTGGTGCAAATGCCTCGAAAAATTAGTCTCTTGCAGGATGCTGAGATGCTCAAATTCAATGCATCTTCAAAAAGGTCAACTGCTCCTTTTTTGTGGATATTGTGGAACAAAGCAAGAAAAGAATAAAATAACGTTTTTCCCTATAAATCAAATTACTCGATAAGAATCTCGGCCAAAAAGAAACTTGATAAGAAAGCACAAACATTTCATTTATGTTCTGGCGTTTGATATACCGATTGCATGTAGGTTGGCTTTTGGCTATGCCTATCCTGCATATGAGTGCTACAAGATTGTTGAACTGAACAAACCTGAGATCGAGCAGCTCATATTTTGGTGTCAGTATTGGTAAGGTGGTTCTTTCCATTCTACGGTTACAAGTTCAGAACATTAGCCAAGATGATTTTGTCTCTTGTGTCTAGGATTTTAGTTGCACTTATGACGGTTTTGGAGAGATTTGGAGATTTTACAGTATCATGGTAAGACTGCCAAAGGTTGCATTTTTTCATCAGTTCTTTGAACAGTCTCTAACGTTAGTTGCATCATGCATGTGCTCATGTTGAAGGCTACCATTTTACTCAGAAGCAAAGCTGATGTTCTTTATATACTTGTGGTACCCTAAGACAAAGGTACTCAATTTGTCCCTTGCACCTTCTATTTTTACAGGTTTTTCTGTACATCGGATTGATGTGTGCTTTCATTGCAGGGAACTACCTACATTTATGGGACTTTCTTTAGGCCATATATTTCACAGCATGAGAATGAAATCGACCGTAATTTGTTTGAGTTGAGAGCTCGGGCCAGCGATATAGTTGTCGTTTATTTCCAGAAGGCTGCTACCCTAGGACAGAATACTTTCTTTGACATTTTGAAGTATGTTGCTGCCCACTCGCCATCTCAGAAATCGAGGCAGCAACGTTCTCAGGTGTGAACCACACACATAGTATTATGCTTCTTTGATTCAAAGCCATTGAACCAGTTGATGTTTTTTCACCCTAAGCATGTTCAATGGCACCATGTCTATGCAGTTACCAAAGCTCTGGCACCATGTCTATTCAGTTACCAAAGCTCATGTTCCTTTTGCGCTTCTGAAGCAATTCTACGTTTAACGTCTTTAACCATGCTGTTGTACTAGTTTGTTTGTTATATTTTTATGCAAGATGCCTTTACTATTACTGCCAAATGGTATTGTTTAAGTTCTCATATGTAGACTAAGTCAGTAGTGCAGCTACTTTTTTTTTAGAGAAATGGTCAATTATGTATTGCATATTCTATGTGCTGAGAAATCTGCTCTAAAATGTGCCCCTTTTTTTAATAAATAGAGGAAACTAAAGCAATATCTATTGCTTTAATCCACATCTTTAACTTGACTTTGACGGTACGAAGTACCTTAAGCAACGATGCTTGTGAGCAAAGTCATAATTTCTCTGGTCACTCAAACATCAATTGCATGAACATTTGAACTGTATACATTTTTTAGATATGTTTATGTAATGTAGCTCAATTTGTAAGTATGCAAGCATATAATCTCCTTAGAAAAGTCACTGCCGCCCTGTTGGCAGACATAGTCGCAAGCTAAATCATAGGATGCTATCACCATTTTGAAACCTCTTTATGACTTACTAGGCCTTCTTTTCTGTTTTGTTCATTGCATGAAATAAAAGGCAGTTCTTTATGTACACTACATAAACTACCACAAATATTCTGATTAATGTTATAGTGGCCTCTAAACTTTGTCTAACATTTGTGGGGTATATCAGTCTATGTTCCATGATAATACAAAGATAGCTCCCCGAGTGTTTTGGCACCCAAAGTGTATTTATAGTTCAGGAACCTTCAACTTTTACTACAACTATGTAAAACTCATGTGTCTTTGGATCAGTGGTATGACTTAGATTTTAGAATGTTGCGGAAAGGAACATGAGTATCATCCTTTCGAGGTTAGGTGTGCTGATTTTACAATGCTCATGGGTGAGCAAAAGATTAGTATTGTGGCTAGCATTTGACGTATGAATGCATACTGATCGAATAACAGTTTTAAGCATCCAACATATTCAGAACCTATCATATTCTGTATAGAATATGAGCTCCCCTTGAGTCATAACATAAACCTGTTCTGTATATAATATGAGCTCCCCTTGAGCCATAACATAAACCTGTGAAGCCTCTTTTTAAGCTGCTATCGGCAATTCAAAGCATTGCTGTCATTTGGATTCCAAAGTGCTGCATAATTTTGGTATCTTGAGCCTTCCTACTACACAGCGTCACAGCCTAAAGTTGACCTGCCAAAAGACTTGATCCACAGGAGAATCACAAGTGCCATTATTACTAAACACTAGAAACAATACCTGGTACTGAATGACTGATATATAAGTAACTATATTATGCATTATCAGTTATGGACCTATTGTTGTCATATCTTTTCACATTCTAACTAGGTAGGAACCTGCATAGTACATTGTATCCAATTTGTAATGTTCCTCATGTGAATTCAAAAGCATGATTACGATTTTCTGTCTGTTTTTTTGGTGGAACTGGCCTAAACTGTATTTTCATCTCAAATCAGAAGCATGGGAACATGGTCCTATGATATCTTAAGTCAGGAGTAGTACTTCAATCATGGATATACTAATATACTAATGTTAAACTCAGAAATTTGCACCATTTGGACGTTCCTTCTGTATGTTGTACTGAACTGATGCCCAAGAAAGAAGAGGTTTGCTATATGGTATGATGCATGGTGGTTAGCAGAAGATTTTGTTTTAGTGCGTCTTGGAAACTTCTCAGTTTCAGGCTAGTCATGGAAATGTGCACTTTCCTTTATCTGATCTCATACTGTCCCTAGGCTAATGTTATACCCATCTTCAAGTTGGATTAGCTAATTCTCCCCATGATTTCCCCTCTACACCTTCTATTAAAGTTCAACTGCAGTTATATTGAAATCATGCTTTGATTTCCTTTAGGAACCACAGCAGCTGCAACAACAGCAACCACAACCGCAGCTACATCAGCAGCAGTCACCACAAAAACAAGCACCAACTGTTATCCGCAGGGCAGCATCTGCTGCTCGGCAAGCAGCAATGGCACAGCAATCTCAGGAGACCAAGACTGTTCCATCTTCCCCCAAGATCAAGCGTCAAGCATCTGCAAAAGCTGGTCTAGTGACATCCACAAAACCCACCGCAGCTGCATCTACAACAAAACCTGATGAGAACACGAAGAAAAGTGAGGTGAAACCCGCCGCCGAGCAAGTGCCAGCTCCAGCTACTGACGCTGATGTACCAAGCTCTGAGCCTAGCGCTCCACCGCCCCCTGAAGCCGAAGGAGTGGACAAGATGGCCGTTGATGAGGCTGACGACGCTGTAGAGGGCATGGAAGAGCTTGATCCTGCACCAGGGGAGACATCAGAGGAGACACCAATGGAGGAGACGATCCGTGTGAGACGCACCAAGCTAAGGAGGCGTGCTGCCGCTGAGGATCCTGAAGGAAATTAGCTGCAAGCCATTCTTTTCTTGCACATTGTGTTGTTCCTTTTTTTGAGTTTTAGATTGTCATGTTGTTTGGTGGGGAGATGTGTTGGTCGAATTGATCGGTCTGTTCCAGAGATACCATCTTTTCTGTGCCTTTTTTGTTAGCCTGTTTCTGTGCTTGGAAGTTGTAAATAACACTAGGCATGTGCATATAGATTGGTGGTATGGGCAATGAATGCCTGTATCTTGAAACATTAGACACTTCAATCTGGTCATTACATGAGTATCCTGTCCCTTCTGTTTTACTGACTACACTTCGCAATTTCCAACCGCATAGTTCATATTGTTCTATCGGTTTGTGCTCTTTTGTCTGTGCTATGTGCAGTCAGTCCGTTTAATTTGCAGAAACTTTGGCTAATTGCAATGAGTTGATTTTGGCTACTCAGAATATTCTCCATTTTTTCCTTGTAGATAGCACAGTTGATTTCGCACATGCCTAGAAAAACGAATGGCCTAACCTGATAGATCGGTGGACTGATGCCTTTTCTTTGGAGCAAGTGTGGCCCAGTGCTCGGAAACCATACAAAAGCAACAAAAGCTAAGTGCGGCCAACACAACCACCACTTGGGATGATGCTTCTGGAGTAAGCGAAATGTGGTGCCAGAGACAAACAAGCTCACGTCAATTAGGTCGAACAAATTGTGGTGTTCTAAACCCATGCGCCATTTGGATACTCCACCCGTACACCTCGGAGCGCTGACACGTGTGTTTAGTTACGTCACCTGTGGACAAACTGGAACACGCTTTACTAGCTTTATGAATCTAACAAGGGTTGATGGGGTGGTTTGCACTGCACTCGCACCTGGTGATTACTGATTGATAACATCATCAGATGCTTTGGGGTGTCTCAGGAAGGCATGGAACCACTCCAACTCTCCAAGTAGGTTCATACTTCATACTGATCCATAACTGCTTGCTGCATATAGTTGATTCATGACAAAGGTCAATTAGACCATACCTCATCAATGATCGAACTTATATGTATCCAGTTGGTACAGCCAATCTTCCCTCCCCCTTGCTTAGAAGCTAAATGACGATGTCAATTGCCAAAGCAGAGGAAAAGGTCAAGAGAGGACGAGTTCCTTTCTCTCTCTTCTTTAGCTAGCCCTAGCTAGCCCCTGTCGTTTGTCAAACCCTTCACTATCCCATCCAAGAAAACTTTGATCTTCGCAGCTGTGCACAGACCACGCCCGGCCGTCGCTTGTTTGCCATGTCCTCACCATCGTGGTCATGACGAGACACGCACCAACCATGATGCCTTCTCCCACCGGAGAAGCAAGCGACAAACAGTACAAGCCAGCCTCCCTCCCTGCCTCGCTCTATCACGCTTAAGCCGAATGATGAACAAACCGAACGCTTAACGCTTCCACATATAATCAAGTTCGCGCGTGACAGCCAATGGGATTATTATTCCCCGGCCGGTTAATCCCAAACTCCTCTGCCCTGCGCGCATGCGTCGTCACGGTCGCACGATCCGTCGCGCGAGATTACGTACGGCCGGGCTCATCAGTCATCTCATCACCGGTGCAACATGCAGGAGAGAACAAGTGGTTGCCGTCCCACACGTGTCCCATGCCCGCGCATTATCCAGCCGCCGGCACCCCCACCCCCACCCCCAACCTTTCCCGGCCGGTTTCTTTCCCCGCTTTTATTCCCCTCTCCAACCGCACAACCAAATGCAAAGACGCAAAGCGATCGAGCTCCTACAGCTGCGTATTAGTGGAAAAGAAAGGCAAAGGCGTCACGAGAGATCCATCCATCACCGGTGCAACTTTTTTCCCCGGTGCGCTGCACGTAGGTATATATAGGACCCGGGGCGGTGGACGGGTCGGAGATACGGGAGCTGGTGGAGGACAGGGAGGCGTTCGGCGTGTTCGTGGAGACCAAGTTCCGGCAGCTCGATCGACGCCGACGGGGACGGCAGGCTGTCGGTGCGGGAGCTGCAGCCGCCCGTGGCGGACATCGGCGCCGCGCTCGGGCTGCCCGCGCAGGGCTCGTCGCCCAACGCCGACCACATCTACTCCGAGGTACGGTGATATCAAAAGTGTTGTACGCACGTAGGCACGCAAAACTACTACACGAGCCAGATGTTACGGGGATTGATACTGCAAATCATGTAGTGTGTTGATATGTCATATGTGGTCACTTCTTTGGAATGGTTAATTTTCTGGCATGTTATAGAAGTGTGAATAGATTGGTTGTGCATTTCCTTAATAGCCTAAGCTTTTGAGTACCGGTTCCCGTGTTAAAAGCTCTGAGTTGGAGACCATTTTGAGGAAAAGGATAAGGGATTGTCTATACTGATTTTTTTTAATTATAAGTCATCTTTTTTTATCCATTAAATCAATATCTAATCATATGACACATCAATCTCTACACAAATCCAACGATCACAACAAATGATTTAAACTTAAGAAAATTTTAGACGACTTAAAAATAGCAAGACTGAAAAAATAATTGTGATAGCTGAATCTTATCGGTGCATGAAACTCAACACATATCATAAGTGGATTATTATAAGACCGTGTTTTGCTCACGTAAAGAGGTTAACAGTAGCACAATTAACATAAGTCGTTTCTTAAAGTTGTGCTCTTGCTTGCCGATTGTAAGGTTTTATATATAGAGTGCAAACAAAGTAGATAGTTCTTGACCGTCTGTCCACCCGAATAAATTAGGATCTTATTCGGAGCATGAAACCGGATATCCGGAATTTTTCTCGGATTCGGAGCCGGAGAGTTTTGCCGGATATGAAAACGGATTTGGTAATGAGCTATCCGGATAATTTATCGGATAGTATCCATAAACACTGTCCCGAATATCTAGTAAACTCTAGACCTAGTGGGCCGGAGAGAGAAATCGGTCCACGAGGCTTTCCAATATTTATTTTTTATTTTTAGAAAATACAGGGAATCCAAATAAGCCAATAAAAATAGCAAATAAACTCAGAAAATTTCCAGAACATTTATAAAAACACTTTTGAACATAAGGAACTTAAATAAAATATTTTTGAGTTTAATGGATGTTTGATTTATTCATATTAAATCATTTTATTTTCTAAAAATTCTATTTAAGTTTTGTTAAATTCTAGAAAATAATGAAAATTTTATAAAAACTCATTTTAAATAAAAGATTTTGAAAACTCAAAAATTGGGACGCTACAGACTTGCTACTGATCAACGTTCTATGTATCCTTAACTAGTTATTGCTACTGATGTGTAAGTTTTGTATATGTTGTAACTGTCATGTTATGTAGCTTGCTAGTTACATTTTGAATATCTTTTGTACTGTTATCACTATGACTTGCTACTTGTTACTACTTTTTTAACTAGTTGCCGTGATAGTGTGATGTAGTTAAATTTGTTTGTTAAATTGCTAATGTAGTTGCATTTTGAACATGTAGTATGATTTATTGATCTTTATATGTACGATATATATTATTTATATTTTTGCACAGTATCTGGCTAAATATTCATAGCCAAGACAATCCGTATTTGGTTCAGCATGTATTCGCTCCGTATTCGTGACGAAACTATTCGTATTCGTATCGACACCGTCCGTGTTCGACTCGATTCGAGAAAAAAAGAAATATGATACGAGATGAGTGATATCCATCAAGTATCCACTCCGATCGCATCCCTACTTATATATATATATATATATATATATATATATATATATATATATATACTTTCTATTCAGGAGTAGTTACTCCCACCTCTGATATACCACCTAAAAGAACTTGACATACTCTATTATCACTTTGGGTATACTCATATACTAATTATAAGATACTCCAATGTGAACTACACGAAAAATTTGCAAGAGAGTCCATAGTTTTTAGTATATTTTGTAAATACCTTCATATTCGCACATAAAAAGAAGTATGTCTAAAAAATTGTACATACCACCCCTAAAAATATGTAAATACCATCTATGTGGTCTTATATACTCGTATACTACACATACATACTATCGGTTGCGCAAGATACTCTCTACGTTGTGAGATATGTGAGATACAGAATAGGGAGTAACTACTCCCGGGAGTAGGAAAAAAGGCTTCCTATATAGGAAAAATACTTTCATATGCTAGCTCCTTAGTTCGAGATCAATGAATCCCGGGCATATGTATTTTTCAGTAACCGATTTTTTTTTTCATTTTTGTGCAGCTTTTGAGTAAATCCCTGTAACATGCTATACGGATGCCTTGTGAATTTAATTCATTAGCTCTAACTAACAAATCGACCTGTCAATTCTAGTATGCTTTCCAAGAAATGATTAATTACAAGAATCATTGCAAGGATGTTTAGGGGGATAGCAGTGATTTCACTTGAATAACCTGAAAAGACGGCGGCGGCCTTATCGCACAGGAACATACACATATACTAGCTTAGGCCAGTCTCAATGCCAAGTTTTATCTCCCAGTTTCCAACACGTGAAACTTTGATATGAAACAGGGCTCTCTCTCAATGTAAGTTTCATTGCACGGTTTCATAGCTTATTTTAGTATTCGTGGGGCCCAATCACCTGTGATGAAACGAATTGAGTCCTCAATGGGAGTTTCACACGATTACCAACTGATAAGTTTCATCCCCATGAAACTTTCTCCTTCTCTCTCCTTCTAGTTTCATGCAAAGATTCTCTTTTTGCTGATGTGGCACCCTAATAAATGTGCATGACACCCCCATGAAACCTCCATTGAGACTGGCCTTATAAGATGGACAGCAAAACGAGGATAGAAAAACTGTGGCTGAAGTATTTATCAGGAGATGATAATACGGTAATAGTCGAGATCTTTTTCGCCATCTAATCTGCTTCACTGAAACGTTAGCCATGAATGAGTGAACGAAGGCGTTAATTGTCAAATAAATCAACCGAATATTAATCCTGGATTCCTGATCGACAGAACAGATTTTAAAACAAAATGCAGGATGCAGGTTTGCCCACAGGTCCGTGTCAAGATGCCCTGAGCTTCAGTTTAAGCGTGCAATTGGAGCAGAATCTAAAACGTCACAATCCAAACCTTCAATATCTCGTACTGGAGCACCCACAATATAGCATGTTAGATATGCATATAGGTTAGGTGTTCTTTGCATATATTGCTTTACCATGCACATGTTGTAGTAGTCTTTGGCCTATTAGAATAGATCAAGAGTTGATTCCAACAATAGCCACTAGTCAATCTATCTTAGCCCGGTAAAAAGCATTTTCTGTATGATTTCGCATAATCTCAGTTGCCAAAAGTCCACAGGAACACCAATGGAAATTGCATTTGGTAAATTGTGCGCTTCTTTTGACACGTTTGATGTCTCTGGAATGATCCACTGGCAGCATCTGCTGCCTACCACTGGCCAGAAGAAAAGTCCAGATTTGTAGGCTTACTTGTTTGCTCTGTTCAGAGACTAGTGGCTGGGCATTCTTCTGCTGTGCCTGAATGACACATTGCTGTTCTCTTATACATAGCACAAACCTGATGTGCGGGTCATGAACGAGTTCACTCATGGGAAGCAAGAGGAGGTGAGCAGGACAGAATTCCAGGCGGTCCTGTCTGACATTCTCCTTGGCATGGCAGCTGGGCTCAAGAGGGACCCGATTGTCATACTGCGCATCGACGGCGAGGACCTGAGGGACTTTGTGGATAGTCCCAGGTACGAACCTGAAGCTGCCGCCATCTTTTCGCAGATAGGGTCTGAGGACGTGTATTTGCGGCAATGCTTGTTAGATGCTCTTCAGCAGCTGAGTATCGACCATGGAATGCCACCAGTTTCTGACCCCTGGGTAAGTGAATACTTCTACAGTGTTCTTTATCATGAAATTCTGTCAGTTGTCTTAATGGAGATATGTGTTGAGTGACACTAACAGGTTGTAGGCAACGTCATAGAGCCGGCATTGCAGCAACTCTCTGCCGATCAGCTTGAGCAACCGGCATCCCAAGATGCCTTCTTCGAACAGCTCAAGAAATTGTTGAGCAACATCACCGAACGACTTCAGGAGCAACCTGTGATCGTCGCGCACACCGAGAACACCTTCGACGGGAGTGGCGTCAAGAGGCTACTGGCCAACAAATTCGAGCTGGACAAGGTACATCAAACCGGGGTTCATCCTTACGTTTTCACACAACTTATTGGTCAATGACAATACTGATTTATGGTGGTGTATCACTGGTTTGCTGTATGCTAGTTGTTGGATTCTGTTTGGAAAGATATACCAATAGAACGTAAGAACAAGGCATCGAAGGAGTATCTGAGAGTTGCACTCGATAAGATGGCTGATGCAGCAAGCTTGCCACCTTATGGTGCTGTTACTCAGGTAATTTTTTCAGCCGGCACAACTTTTCCAGATGACGAGACCATGATGTTTTCGGGATTGAACTGAATTTTGATGGTTTTGAACATGACTAAGGTGGATGCCGTGGTGAATGAGGCGTGCAACATGTCGAACGCCTTTGAAGGAAAGGCGGTAGACGAGGCCGAGTTCAAGAAATTGCTAACAGAGGTCCTTGGGGCCGTGATGCTGCAACTGAACGGCGATCCGATCTTCGTCTCGACCAACACCGTCGTCCACGAGCCCTTGTCCGGTTCATCCACCCAGTTGTCGTCGCCGCCAGTGACATCATCGCCAAGTGAGTAAATTAAAGCATTATATACGATAGGCGATATGACCGTGAACATAATGTGTCTCTGTAAGCAGTGCCTGTGATGTTGCTTTTTGTCTGACCACGCACTGCGGAGCGTGCATGCTAGCTTGGTTGCAACCTGACGAGATGCAAAGGTGCAAATCGTCTAGTTTGTTTGCCTGATTGATGTAAAAGTTTGGAATAAGGCTTTCAAGCCAGACACATTGATCAATTGGAAATGCAACTATTTTGCAATTTGCATTGATTGGGGAAAAATGGAACTTCGGGTTTAAGTTGGCTGTTTGACAACCTCAACATTCGCATTTGAGTGGGAGGGATTGCAAGTTTGCAACCATCACGCAAATACTCAAGCGTAATACCAAAGTAACAGTTTGAAACATTTTCCCTTCACTCTGGATCTGGAAAGCCATTGACATTCGAGAATTCAACAAAAGGTGGTACTTCTAAGACACGGAATCAGTGTACTGCTTCACTTCAATAGTTTTGCTCCAGATGCTCATACGCATCAGTGCATGGAAGGAGCATTTCTCATCGTTTCCTAAGGTTATCCTGACCTACCATAATGTCTGATATATGAAGAACACGTCGCATTTACTAAGGCTGAGATACCTAGCTAGAGATCTTTTGCCTTTTGGTCTTCATCTTAGAAACGATACAGTCATCATCATCGTCATCTGTGTCACTACTTGCCCTCCTCTTCTTTTGTGTTGTGGTTTTTCCAGCATCCTTCGCAACTGAGCTGGTTTTCTTCGCAGATGACAACGGTGTTTTGTTGGTGGGAGAACCTAGCTTTGTCTTTGCCGAGGCTGTTTTGACCGGTGACTTCAGTTTCTGGCCCTGTTTCTTCTCAAAGACTTTTCTAGCCACATCCAATGGGAGCAAGCCCCATTCCATCAACCTATGCATATCCAAAGGGTTATAATATATTAATTTGCTTAAATGAGAGAAAACAGTAGTGCATGCTTCAAATTGTAGACATTCAGTAACAATTTAACACAAACAAGTTAACCAAGGTTTGAAAACTTGCACCTGAACATTTAATGCTGCATAATGGTTTGCTATGAGTACTGTAAACAGTATAGTACCAGATGAAACATTATGCCCTGTGTTGAGGGAATATTTCGGTCCGGAAATAACTGAAAACTAGCTGAAAATCAAATAGGTTGTTAAACTGGCTAATCAGGGCCCATTTCATGTTTTCCTTGTCCCCACCATGTTATGACTTATGACACATCATGTGTACCCCCCAAAAAAGCCTCAGATGTAAGCAGAGGAACTCTTTCATAATTGACAGTAACTCATGCTAAAAGGTTCTTATTTAGAACCTGCACCAACCAGTTTTGAAAAATCAGACTAGGCCAGGATTTCAGTTACCATCTTAAGCAAGTAACCATTCAGCTGTGGCACCCTAGAGCAATAAGGCTTAAAATGTTCAACTAAACTTGCTTTGCCTTTGAGGCTTGACATTTTGAATATACCTTTGACGTTTTGAATATTTTAATCTACCAACAATCATAATTCAGCTATATAAGATGCACATAAAATTGCAAATGTACACCAGAAGGGAAGGCTTAATAAACAATACTATAGGACAACTTGGGGTGTGCGAATGGCATTCATATTGTTCACTCTTTTGCAATTAACATTAGTTTAACTATATATTCTTAAAGTTTCACAAGCGCTGGATTCCATTATCAGGCATAAAGATTAGCGAAGTGCTATAATGCTACTTATGGGATTAACTGTGGTAACATGTATAGTATCAAAATTTAGAAGACATGTCTAAAACTACCTAGTGAAATTCTTGCGTTTATTCTTCAATATTTATTGTTACATAATCATAAATTACTATATTTATCCAACTTATGCAGATGGTTTCTACCACAATTCTCACAGTAGCACATTGGTTCACATTGATTTAGATACCCTGAATAAGCTATGGCTACACCTAGTTGGCTAGTAATAATTAATGTAAGAGTAAATTTCAGAAAACCTCATGTATTGAGGCATTGGTAACACAAAACCACAGGTTTTGCAAAAAAAATTCACAAAACCACGGGCTTTGAGGCATATGGTTACATTGAACCCAATTTCATCCATATCCCACATGTGGGACATTGTTGGGCCCACAAAGAAGTATTGAGCTAGCAATCGAAGGGGTATGTGGAGGGCGCGTGTTTGCCCGGTGCCACAACTGCACCCGACAACGTGGCGGGGAGACCCGAGCATGGGGCCTTAAGGAGCGAAGCGATGGCTTCCCTCGCATAGTTCGCGTGCGCAAGCGGGTTTTCGCGGCGCAACCAAGGCTGGGCAACCACAGTTGGGTAGCAATCGACGTCGATTTCTTTGTAGGCCCAACATGTCAGACGGGTGGGATATGAAGGGATATTTGGTTAAGTGTAACCAAGTGCCTTAAAACCCGTGGTTTTCTGAAATTATTTGCAAAACCTGTGGTTTTGTGCTACCAATGCCTCAATACCTAGGGTTTTCTGAAATTTACTCTTAACATAAATCTGTACAATCTTGCATAGATGTGGTATCTCACCAGGTTGCAGCCATTTCACTAGTGGGCACCTGCTCGTAGAGCGATTCATAGAATATCCTCAATGGATCCCTCTGCAGTGAAAGGAAAATCAATCATTTCCCATACCAGATAGGGAAAATGTTAGAATGCTCATACCTCTGCAGGAGGATCATGCTTCTGCCCTGGCAATTCATACACTTTTCTCTCCTTCTTCCCCTTCCCCTTATCTTCCTTTCCAGCGGCCTTCTTTTCTTCTTCTTTGATACCTACTTTTTTCTTTCTTTTCTTTTGCTGCTTCACCGAGTCAAGAAACTAATTTAGCAACTAAACAACACAACATAAATCAAGGAAACGCCATACCATGGAATCATCTTCCAAATCTTCATCTTTTATTTTCTTAGCCTTGGAGGTCTTGGCAGTACTCACAGCTGCACTTTTCTTCAATTTTGGCTGAAAAGTTCACCACCTACTAACCTCAACAACAGAATCAAGGAGGGAAAAAACCTGGAACAAGAGGAGAATAATGGCAACCTTGCAGTCATCATCAGAATCGGTTTCTTCTTTCTTAACTTTAGAAGCCTTCGCATCCCTATTCACAGTGCTTTTCTGCTTCTCATTTCCCTACAAAACACAACAATGCTATATTTATACAAGACAAAATAGAATGCATGCCACGAAATCGCAATTCGCAACTTGACCACCCTCACATTTTCCCAATTGAAAGCATCGTCGTGATACACATCCAACTCTAAGCAAAGCTTGGCCTATGCGTTTACGAATCCTCGTTAATCACAAATATCTCATACGAAATGCCTAAATCGAGGGCAACCTAACAAAAAAGTGTCCGGAAAAAAATCAAGAGAACGTATCAAAATCCCACGTTGCTCACACTGCACCGCATACAGACCAAAAAATATCCCAAAAGATCTAACGAAACATAGGCGAGCCCACTAATATCATCCATCAAGAAAGAACCGAATCAAACCTTCTTGGCCCGAGAAAGCGAGAGCGGCACGTTGTCTTCTTCGTCGTCCTCCTCCTCCTCCTTCTTGACCTTGGAGGCACCCGCATTGCTCGCTTTCTTGGCCCGAGAAAGCGAGAGCGGCACGTAGTCTTCTTCGTCCTCCTCCTCCTCCTCCTTCTTGACCTTGGAGGCACCCGCATTGCTCGCTTTCTTGGCTCGAGAAAGCGAGAGCGGCACGTAGTCCTCTTCGTCGTCCTCCTCCTCCTTCTTGACCTTGGAGGCACCCGCGTTGCCCGCTTTCTTGGCCCGAGAAAGAGAGAGCGGCACGTAGTCCTCTTCGTCGTCCTCCTCCTCCTCCTTGCCCTTGGAGGCACTCGCACCGCTCGTTTTCTTCTTGCCCCGAGAAAGCCCGATCAGCATGTCGAAATCGTCATCTTCTTCGTACTCCTCCTTCTTGGGGGGCTTCTGGGGCGCCCCAGTGCCTGAGGAGATGGCGGCAGCGGCGGCGGCGTCTTCTCCGGCCATTCCTGAGACGAGGCGAGGGTTTCGCAGTTGGTTTCGGCGGAGATGAGAGACCGAAAGGCCGAGTGAGACGAGACCACTGGCAGTTTTTAGGCTGGGCTGGACGGGGGAAAAGGTGTAGATTACTCGTGTTTGGACGACAGAATAGCGACTACTATTGGGCCAAATTTTAGTTAGGCCGCGCAAAACAAGCCTGCGTTTTACTCGGGCTTCGTTGGGTTGGCCGGCGAAAAGAATCTTATCGTTTATTTTTATGAAGTATTCTTGTACGTTCTAAAAAATTGAAGTATACTTGTATACGATAAACTACAAACGTATGCTTACAGAATAAAATGCAGGGGAAAAGATAGGAAGAAAACGAGTACCCAAATATTCGTCAACCAGAGCTGATATAGGATTTTTTTTATTTTGGCCCCCTTGACGTCATGTAATTGCAAAAATAACTCTCGCACGATTTTATTTGCAAATGTAGCCCCCTCCCGAATGTGGAACCTCCTTCCACGGTCGGCGAGCACGGAAAGCGAGCGGCAAGCCTCCTCCTGCGGTGGCCGAAGCGCGGAAGGGCGGCAGGGCGTAGGCGGCGCGCGCAGGCGCCCAACCTCTGCGGTGGCGAGCGCGGAAGGGCGGCAGCGGCGCGTCTGCGGTGGGTGGCGCAGGAAGGGCAGCGCTGGCTGCGGCGCGTTCCGCGCTCGGTGACCGTGGAAGGTCACCGGTGGCATTCCACGCTCGGCGACCGCGGCAAGTCGCCGGTCCCACGGGCGTCACTCTCTTTCCGCGCTCACGGACCGCGGAAGGAGACACGTGTCGGCGTCTAGTGCTTCCGCGCTCGGGAGGGCTATATTTGCAATTAAAACCACACAGAGGTCATTTTTGTAATTACGTGACGTCAGAAGGCCAAAAAAAAAATCCTGATATAGCCTTTGACTGAGGAAGCTGTGTTCTGGTCCCGGAGAAGTGTCGCCCACGACTCAGAGGAGCAAACTTCGGTCCATTGCTGCCATAGCGAAAGTAATTTAGACTTAGGCACCTTAGGGCAATCGAAGCTACAATGGTACAGCTGCAGACGATCCGGGGCTCAGTCTCACTTTCCCTCACCTTTAGGCCTAAATTGAGGGCTGAGTTTACTTACTTGACTGGACAGTGGACTACTTGTCTACTTGACTGGACGAGAGTGCTCCTCCATTAGGCAACAAACTATCCGACAGCGCGTTCTACTGCTCTTAAATTTTGTATCTTTCCCTCCATGGCATACGTAGGTTCAGAAATACGAACCGATCAGAAGCCCAAAGAGAATTACGATTAAAATCATTTATGTTGCTTCATTTGGAGAGAGATCGCTCTGTATATCACAGTTCCTTTTTAACCCTCACAGATTACCCTTTGCTTCTTCATGAATGAATAATATATATCAGCATCATAAGTGTGCCAGAAATTAAGAATATCAGCACGATCATAGATAATCTTCCCAGACATGTCCTACACGGCTGCACCAAATGATATTACGATACTACGACTTTTGCTCCCCGAAAAGAAGGAATACTACACACAGAGCTGCTTCTGTCTCCACGCGTACACCACCAAGACTCTTCGATTACTCTAGCGGTTTGTCCTGCTGTTGCTGATAAGACGTCCACTGGAAGTGAATCCTCCATACATGAACTGATAAGACATTCTCTGCTCTACGTACGTAGAATATTTGTACATGCCGCAAGTCCACGAACCCAAAGACTCCTCCACTTAATATTTTTAATTATTTTTAATAATATTTTAAATTTAATCACTCGCTAACTTTATTTTCAATTCTGGCCCATTTGGTCACGCCATAACGTGCGGTGTGGTCAAACCATTCTGCCACGTCACTTACCTCGGCGTGGTCAAATCTGTCACGCAAGTCGTCGTGCGCACGGCGTGTCAGCGTGGAGGGCTTGCGTGGCTCGGTTCTTGTTCTTGTCACGCCAACGCGCATGGCGTGACAGATGTGACTTAGGTGCCACCGGCTCATCTAGTTCTTCATTTTTTTTCTCCAATCTTCCTTCTACGCGTCCTCTCTCCTCCCTGCCTCCAACCTCCCCAAATCCAGCAATTTGGAGCCGATTTGAAGTTCATAAACCTGTGGAGATCATCCCCCAATGTAATCTCATCCATTTTCTCAATTTATTTTGGATAAAATTGGTTAGATTGGTGGATTTAGGGTTTTGACCGAATTGCATGTTTGAGCGGAATTAGTTTGAATCGTTGCATTTTCGGAGTGAATTAGATAGCATTAGAACGCAATGGTACTTGAATGTGTGCATATTTTTTTGTGTTCATGCGATTTTTAGCGATTTGTGGATGAAATTGGACGTTATGAGTAGAGTTTGTTTGGGTAATCGAAATAGTACATGTTATTGTCGTTTCATGTAGTTGTGATGGAAATGTGGCTATTAAATAATAGTTTTGTTATTTTTTGTGAGGAAATAATTTTTTTAGTTGGCACTCCCCGGGTGGTAGCGTGATCAGAAGGGTCATATTGGAAAATATAGTTGGCGGAGAGTTAGTAATAAAATTTTGCTTCAACAAAAGCCTATTTAGTTCAAAAATTCAATTATCAGCTTGTCGAACCTTTTGGTATAGTAGTCGACGAATTTTATGTTCGTTGTATACCGGTCAGCATTAGTCATATATGGAATGGTTAGTACTACTTTGAAGTATAGTTGTTCGTCAGTAGTATGTGTGATAGTTGGTACCTATGACATGCCATACTGACTTTGTAATATTTTGTTTGGATTGTTGGATGTAGATGGATAAAATTATACATATATTTACTAGTGAGCCGGTTAGCCAAACGGGTAGTGGTGTCGAGTTTGTTGGCATGGAAGTTATTGTACTTTTGTTTCGAGAATCACCAACCTTTCGAACTCCTATAGCGAGGATTAAGTCGACCCTTAGATAGGATGAGCTTGTGGTCGTTGTCGGAATGGAGGGACGGTATGATGCTGGGCTGGATTCAAAAGTGCACGTCTTGTTGATAGCAATCTCATGCGACGATGATTGAGACACGTACAAGGAGATTGTGCTCGCATCTCACGTGCGGTCGTTGGAGGTTGTGGTGGAGAGGACAATCGCCGACGAGGACATCAATGGATGAAGTCGTTGGTGGATTTGTCATATATGTCATTTTCTACGTCACACCATCTTAGTGGCCCAATGACTAATTTCAATAACGTTGTACTGAATAGCAAGCTTGACAAGGAGGTGTTCCGAGATAGAATAGTTCGTGACGTTGAGTCCGACGAAGATTGGAACTCAACTGAAACTGAAGCGCCCACTCTGTTTTTCTCCTCTGAGGAAGGCCGAGTTCTTCAAAGTGTAATGGTGGGATCCCGTCGGTGCATGCATTCCATGATGTCAAAATGATTAGTAATGCGGTCTGTGCAATGGGTTGAAGAGTAGAGATGGCATTGCGAACCCGGATATGACGTTATACACAAGGACGTGTTGTTTTCAAGCATGGAGGATATGAAGGTTTGGCTGCAAGAATACTCGTGAGACATCATCGTCCATTTGTAGTACAACACTTCGATGTGGACAAGAGGTATGCCATCAGGTGCAAAAGAGGATACGGATGGAAGGTATGGGGGTGAAAAACTAGGGACAATCAATGAAAAATAACGAATGTGAAGCAGTCTCACTCTTGTGGGACTGCACGAGTGTCCGGGGAGCACCTTCAGGCGATCGCTAATTTTATTGTCTAGCACATAACTGGGGTTGTTGCTATCGACCCTGATGTGACTGTCGCCACCCTTATTGAGGGTATATTTGGGTTCATTAAGTACCGCGTGAAGTACGAAAAAGCATAAAGGACAAAGCAGAGAGCGATGCAGTTACTGTAGCGTGATTGGAAGAAGGCTTATGGGATACTTCCTCGGATCCTAAGCGCTATGTAGTCCAAGAATTCGGGCATAGAGTTTTATCCTTGCACGGGAATCGAACGAAACCCGATGAAAGAGTGTTGAAACATGTTCTTAGGCAGGTGTATTGGTCTTTTGGGCAATGCAAAGAGGCCTTCAAGCATTGCAAGCCTGTCTTATCGTTGACGTCGCATTCCTCACTAGGAAGTACTATGGTGCCTTGATGGTCGCTGTGGGTATTGATACGGAGGATCAGCTGATTCCACTAGCAATCACCCTTACTGAGGGTGAGAACAATGTCAGTTGGCAATGGTTCATGCATATAGTTCTTCTTCGCCTTGTTGGGCCTGGACAAAAGGTTTGCATCGTCTCGGATAGCCACCGCAGCATTATGAACGCTGTAAAGAGCAAACCTGATTGACACCGGATGTGCTGCATAGGTGATGCATGCGTCACTTAGCGGTATTTTTTTAAGCAATGCAATAGAAAAGATCTCACAAAAAAGCCCAAGCTATTTGTGCAGGTGTTTGGAGAAGAGAGACTTCAAGAACCGTTAGAGGAAAGGGTGGGTCAAAGAGCGAATGAGTTAAGGCTTGGATGGGACTGACTGGAGGGTTCTATTGCGTTTTGCCACGCCATGCGTCAGGACGTGACAAAGCAGTCCTGCCACGCTAATGGACGTGGCGTGGCAAGACTTAGCCCCCTCACCGCTCCCACGTGCTAGCATCACTTCTGGAGTGCACCAAAGCTTGGCGTGGCGACACAGTTTAGTCATGCCATTAAAGACGGCGTAGCAAAGAGTCTTGCTACGCCATGAGTACTGGCAAGACGGGATTGGGCTATGCAAGCCCTCCACGCTTGCTTGTTGTGCACATGATGGCTTGCGTGGCAGGTTTGGTCATGCCTGTTGAGGAACCGTCGCTGGCGAGTCCAGTCCGAGCGATTACCTCGTAGACAAACTCAGAATCGTAAGAACAATGCATGAACACAAGAACAGAATAAGAGATAGAACACAGAGATGTAGGGGGACTTCTTGCTTCTCTTTATTCCTTCATCCATCGATCAATCCTTTACAATGAATAACACCCCCTATTTATAGGCTATGACCCTGCTAGGGTTTGGGATGGGGCGCCCACTAATGGGCCGACTGCAGGGTCAGGCCCATAGTTTCCCAACACTCCCCCTTGGGCACCCATCCTTCATGTCTATGTCTCGTCAAAACTCCATAAAAACCCAGTGGGAAAAATTTGAAGAAAGAGTACATGAATCATGTTCTGCTATGCTGCACGAATTGCCTCATTAAAAACCTTAGCCGAGAAACTTCAGGAAAACTCATCAAGGGAAAAAGAGTACAATCCACCCAATTTCATTTAATCTCCAGGATTTACCTTTGGGTACTCGATCTTCGTGATCAAGCTTTAGTAATGAGTTTGTGAAGATTCTCCCCGACTCGTGACTTTCTAAGTCTCATCATTCCAATTCCACATATGCATCTTTCAAAGCTAGACTGGAAGTGACTTCATCAATAAATCTGCAAGATTCTCACATGACCTAGTATGCAAGACTTTGATTACGCTCATCTTTTGCAATTCATGAGCATAGAAGAACTTGGGGTTGATATGCTTTGTGAGAGGATTCTTCACAATAACCCATCCGCACTTGTGCAACACAAGTCGCATTATCTTCATTGATAATAGTGGGGTTGGTGCGGTATTCAATCCACATAACCATCGGATGTAGTGAATCATCCGCCGGCCAAGTACATTCTCGTGAGGCCTCGTATAATGCTATTGTTTCGAGTGGTTCGTCAAAGTCGGTACAAGACTCGCTTAGACGATTTTCATGGAATTGCGCCCACCACATAGG
This sequence comes from Ampelocalamus luodianensis, assembly GCA_036346255.1. NCBI lineage: Eukaryota > Viridiplantae > Streptophyta > Magnoliopsida > Poales > Poaceae > Ampelocalamus > Ampelocalamus luodianensis. The sequence goes on from JAYEVH010000129.1 coordinate 104,922, forward strand.
AGTTCATAGCCTGTTTGCGATTTATCGTATGGTCCTACAAGTACCGTTTTCTGCATTGTCATTCATAGTTAAGTCTTTGTTCTTTCTATAGAATGACCAAGTTCTTTGCTTCCTTAGAGGTATCGGAAGATATCCTTTATTCCCCGCCAATGCCTTTGGTAGGTTCTCGCACTATACCTTGCTAGTAGGTTCCCAAAGAAATACAATGTCCGTTCTAATACGTTTGCTAAATACATTAGTGCTTCTATTGCACCTCGGTGTGGGAGTTCGGTCCCGTGACTTCCTCCCTCTTCTTTAGGTCCAGTATGAGTCTTTGTCTTGTCTGCAAAGATCTTTCGACCATTGGCACTTTCAAAGGGTATGTCTTTGCCAAGTCGAACCTTTCTAACACCTTGTGAGTGTAGGTGATGATGCAATAATGTTCCTTCAGGGCATGCTCAAACTGCAAGCCTAAGCAATATTTGGTTTTACCCAAACCTTTCATTTCGCACTCCAACCTGTAAGAGTTTGCTTTCTTAATATCCTTCGTGGTTCCGATAATATTCAGATCATCTTCATACATCGAGATTATACAAAATCCATTCTAGGATTGTTGTATAAATACACAGTGATTTATTCTCATTGTTCGTAGCCTTTCTTGCATAGAAAGTCGCCTAAGCGATTATACCACATTTCGCTCGATTGCTTAAGTTCGCATAATGACTTTCTCGAGTTTCACATCGTACATATTTCTATTTGCTCTATCTTGGTTCGGGACAGGATACATTCTGTATCTTCATATAAATGTCTCAATCCAATATTTCATAAAGGTATGTCGTACCCCATCCATCAATTTCAATTCTAACTTCAAGTTCACCGCCATTGAGATAAATATCTAAAAGGAGTTCCGCCATGACCGGGAATAGGTTTCTTCATAATCATCTCCGGATGTTCAATAAAACCTTATGCAACGAGTCTTGCTTCTTTTCATTTCTCTTTCGAACAAATATCCACTTATGCCCTACTGTGGTGCACAAGGGGAGACGACGCTTATGTGCCCAAACGCCTTCTTTTATTCGAGAGAATAATTTAGTTTCTAACGCCTTCTTTCAATCCGATCTTTTCTTTCATTCAATGAGCGATATAGGCTCAATCAAGATTGATGATTGTGGCAAGTTTCTTTGCAAAGTATATGTCGACATTGGTCGTTGTCATATTCAAAGATTCTCCCGAGGTCATAAATTTTATAGCTATTTCTTCAAGGGGCGATTCTTCTAATGCTTCTACTTGCTCATCGTTGCTTCCAATTGCGTGGCAAGTCCTTTAGTTTTTCAACTCCGATGTGTGCGCACACATCCATGCCGATGTCTCCTTCATGGGGACGTTCAATTCGTATGCCTTTTCTCAAGGTTCCATACCGATACTGTGTCTCAACGGCTCCCTTTTGGTTCGGGGCACTTGGTGATCGGTGTGTCAAGTCCTTCTTATCCTTTTCACCAGCGCCCCGGTTACTTGGATTCGAGTGGCGAGTTCTCATCCTTTCTCGAGGCCTCGACGGGATTAGGATACCTTCATTGGTATTTCAACCCTCTCCTGCATTGCGCATGTGCAAATGTTACTTGGTCACGCTCTTCAAATCACTAAAGTGGTCCGACAGGTTGATTTGTTAATATTTACAAATCTATTATCTTCTCGACTTCAATTGTCTTCTAGACTTCAATTCAATTATCTTCGGATCGCAATTATTTTCGGACTTCTATTTGCTTCACTAGTATCGCGGGTCATATGCATAGATTTTTAATTATCTTCGATTTCAATTGTCTTCTAGACTTCAATTATTTCCGATATTATCATAAAAGGGTTGATTTTCTCCCCCTAATGACGGGAAACTAACCTCATCTCATGTACTATCAGCGAATTGGGCATTTGTTCAAATCTCCAACATCGGGTCCAGATACTGATTATGGATGCCGCCTCATAACCAACGATATCCCGGACTTTCTGAGAGGCCCATTGCATCCGTGGTGGTGGTATAGGTACATAAACCTTGCAACCAAACCTTCAGAGATGATAAGCTTTCGGTGCCGACCCTTGCGCTAGTTGCTTAGGTGGATGGATGTTATAGGCCGACGGTCTAAAATTGATGAGAGTTGCTACGAGCAGGAATGCGTGTCCCCAACACGTAGTTGGTAAATTACAATTCTTCAAAGTTCTGCTAGTCCATTCTGGGTACGGACATGCGGTACAAAATGCTCAATTTTAATTCCCATTTTATGCAATAATCATCAAATGCTTTCGAGTGAGTTCTCCTGTTGTCCATTCGTGGACTTCTCATGATGATCGTGGAAAATATTTCTAATTTAATTATCTACGAGATTGGCTTTGCAAAAGCATGATTTCGTGAGACAATAAACATACGTGCGACCATTCCGAGGAAGCATCGATGAGCACTATAAAATACCTCAAATTACCCTTACAGGGCTATTTAGGACCGCAAAGGTCTCCCGATACGGTCCAGAATGCAGGGACTTCATCCTTTGCTTTCAGAGCAAAAAGGTCTAGTAATTAATTTCCGTGGCACATGCGGGCACACAAAGTCTTCTGATTCGAGAAATTCTTAACATTCATATCATGTCCCGTGAATTGTTAATTATATTTCTCATCATCCTAAGACCTAGACGACACAATCTATCATGTCGAGATAGAAAAGTTCGAGCTTCTAAATACGGTTTTCGTGGATGTGATAGGTTGTAGGTGCCTTAATATTAGTGTAGTATAGCCCAATTTTATATGGAGGAAGATATTCTAATACTATTTTTCACTTTCTTCACGCTTTGTAATGAGTGTATTCTGTACCATACTCTTCTTCAGTCTCTACATGAAAACCAGTAGCGCAAATATCCTTGAGAGTTCTAGTCGATTCTGGTACAACGAGTCTTCTTCAATGACCAAAGTTGTGCCCGTTGGAAGTATAATTATGGCCCTTCCCGAGCCTATTATACAAGTATCACGTCGCGATCGTCGAAGACTACAAAGATTTTTGGCCGATCGACCGAAAAATTTGCTTTCTCAGATGGTATTCACAGCCGCTACATGCTAAGCACACTTCCTCCATAGGGCGCCACACGCATTCTAATATAATGTACTTTATTAATATGTAGCGAAAGCAAGCAACACATAAATAAAATACTTTATATCATAACGTAACTTGCTATTATAAAGACGGAAAATAAGTCTTGCAGACTCATAATAAGAATTTAATGCTTTGCTCTCCCGAGCTTGCAACCATTATTCAATAATTCAAAATTTCGCTTCAATTACAAACCGTAAGTTTCTATAAAAGGTCCGAGTGCAATGCGCAGATCGGATCTAATAGGCGAAGTATTCGTGAACTTCGCCAAATCGCTCCATGCGCGATCTTCTCCTCTTGGGCGACTACCGTGTGGCGCCGCGATGTCCAAAGGAGGGATGATAGGGTCGCCATCGGGTCGTTCACATTCATAAGTGCAGCTAATGGATGTGGATCCTCCAGGCTCGCAATGGCGAGGTATGCCTCATGCTATCATTTGCTCTTCTTCTTAGACCAAAAATATCAATAATGTGCGACGCACGACCTTACCCTTCTTGTTCCTCTTATTCGTGAAAGGCTTCATCACCTTGTAGTCGCTAGCAAATGGCTTCATGGCCAACATTTGCTACTAGGTGGTTGCGAGATGAAGTTCTTTCTTAGAATATCATCTTGAGTTTCGCAACTTGCATGATGTCAATTAATTCGGATACTTCATGTAGCCGTCTTGACGATAGTTGCTTGCGGATTGCACCGCTCGAGTGAAAGGTAGAGAGTCTTCTCAATCTTCTCGCTCATCCGTGATTACATTACCACGTAATTGAAGATCGTTATAAATTCAGCACAAATTCGACCATACTGGTCGATTCTTCAAATTCTCGATTCGTGATGCCACCATCTTCATATTTATGCAAAAGGTTCAAAGGATTACTACTGTAATCTGCATAAAATGGTTGCCAAATTCTCACAATGCTCTTCAACCTGTGTTCGTGTTCCGTATTTTTCTATGCATTTTATGATTTATCGCTATTTCAGTGATTAAAAGCAATATAAACAATTACGTATAATCAAAACAAGAAATGCAGAAATAAATTACATAGAAATAATAATAACAAAGTTAAACATGCTTCAAATGCAAAACTGATTCAAAATTTGAATTCGAGGCTCTTTCTCGCTAGGAAAATGACTTCTCGACAAATTCTCGCAAATTTCAGAATTTTCTCCACCGCCTCCCTTTTTCGCTTGCGGTGGTTCAAGCGGTGGCGCAACGCCATTCGAGGGCGGCGGGGTGGCTGCTGCCACGCAAAACCGAGGGCCGGTGTGGCCATGCGGGCCGAGGGCGCGAGGCGATCGCCACACCGCGAGCCGCTGGCGGCCTTCCACTACGAGGTGGCCGGTGCGATACAAGACGGCAGCAGTCGGGAAAACACACACGATGGGCACACGAGGGCGGCAGCAGCGGTGATTCGCGAGGCCGGCGATGCGCACCGGTTCGAGCCCAAAGGTGGGAGCGCGGCGCGGCGTCGCGGAGCGCAGTCGAGCGAGCGGCCGGCAGAGTGCCGCGGCGGCGGCGGCGGTTGGCAGGCGGCGGCGGCGGTTCGGTGGCGCGGCGCCCGAGCCGCAATGCACCGTGAGGCGCCCGCGCGTGGCAGGTCTGGCAGGGGCGCCGGCGCCTCCATTTTTTTTTCTCATCCATACCGGCCGCGAGCCAGATACGACGCCGCCGCGCGCGCCAGACGCGGGAGGGTGGCGCCATGCGTGGCGGTCATGTTCGGCGAGGCGCTGCGTCGGGCGTAGCAAAATCTTCGCGAGCACCGTTCATCTCAGAAACACTGCTCATGCGAATATCGTTCATGCGAAGCGCATCGCTCATCGCCAGCAGCCATCGCTCATCCGCGGTATCGTTCATGCGAGGCGACCGCTCATGCGCGCGCGGTATCGTTTCATGCGAGGGCGGGTGCCGCATATCATGGGCGCAAGCGCCGCCGCCTCGTGCCCGCGGCGCGTGGCGGTGCCATCTTCAGTGGTCGGGTGTGACACCAAAATCGGCGCGACGCGCTCTACAGGCCGCCGACCGCCTTTTTTTGTTATCGTTCATGTATGCGATGCAATATAATGTAATATGAGATTGCAATGATGGCGCGCTTCATGCCGACATGTGCGTGCTTGCCGCGTGCTAGCGGCGTGGCTCGTCGTTGCCTCCGTGGCGAGCACGTGATGGCGGACTATGCCGACCGTAACGTGTCGCGAGGTAGTGATACCGCTGCAGCGTGCCGCACATGATGCCTTTATGCGACTGCATATACAACCTACGGTACAATCATCATCTACTCTTTCATGCAACCCACCGATCGGCTTGGCCGGCGACTTCAAGTTGGCTCGCGGTAGATTAGAGCGGATTTGCACCGTAGAAAACCAATCTAGAAAGCCAAATTTGCAGAATTGAAAGTAATCTAGAAAAACGATTCAATCTACGAGTGTCGTTCATCGACGGTTACCTTTTCGATGCGAGGAGAATCGATCGTGCTGATAACGTGTTGAGGAACCGTCGTTGGCAAGTCCAGTCCGAGCGATTACCTCGTAGACAAACTCAGAATCGTAAGAACAATGCATGAACACAAGAACAAAATAAGAGATAGAACACAGAGATGTAGGGGGATTTCTTGCTTCTCTTTATTCCATCATCCATCGATCAATCCTTTACAATGAATAGCACCCCCTATTTATAGGCTACGACCCTGCTAGGGTTTGGGATGGAGCGTCCACTAATGGGCCGACTGCAGGGTCAGACCCATAGTTTCCCAACAATACCGAGGTAAGTGGTGTGATAGAATGGTTTGGTCACGTCACGCGTTATAGTGTGATCAAAAGAGTTAGTAGAACAGAAAATAAAATTTGGGAGAGATTAATTTTAAAATATTATTAAAAAATTAAATAATAAAAAATTCTCCTCCACTACACTCACGAACCTTTAATTCGTTACACGCACCTATCTCCGCGAGCACGCGCTTTAAGAGAGACGCGCCGCGCGCGCCCACTTCACGTTACTAGTGGTTACACGCACCTATCATCACCTCGCTCTCCCCCTCCCGTTCCCCCACCTCCCAAGCAAAGCCAACTGCAGGCAAGAAGCAGCGCAGACGATCGGCCATGGCGTACTACGACCGCCGGGCGGAGTCGTCCATCCTGGAGGCGTTCACGCTGTCGCCGCTGCCCTACCCGGTGATCCTGATCCTGTTCATGGTGATGCTGCTGCTGGGCGTGTCGTGGTTCTTCACTTTCGAGGACTTCATGGAGGAGGCCGCGGAGCAGTTCAGCTGGGCGCTGCTCGCCGTGCCCATCGCGCTCGTCCTCCTCATCCGCTGGATCTCCTCCGTCGACACCTTCGAGGGCTACTTCGGGTTCTACCCCAGCGAGCGCCGCTTTAGGGGCAACCGCTACGAGGGCGCCCCCAGCGAGGGCAGCTCCCCGTGGGGCGTCGCCATGGTCGTCGTGCTCCTGCTCGTGCTCGCCAGCTTCCACTCCACTTTCCAGGACATGTGGAAGCCCTGATTGCTGATACGTACGTACGTGTAATTCGATCTGTACAGCTATGCTTATTGCTTCCACGCGGTTGATGCACCTGTATACCTTGCTTGGTTGGTTAACCATGCGTATATACATAGATGAAGGATTCTGCTAGCTGCGGACTATAGATCTTGAGGCTATCGCAGTCTGTATGACTGTATTGGTTCTGGTTCTAGTTTTGTCTAATTAATCAATCAATTTCTGGTTTGGTTTTAGTTCGGGACTTTACTCCACCCATCTCACCTTAATTAATTTTCTTCTTTTACTAGACTGGATTATTCTGTCGTCGGTGTTAACTTACATGCGAATAGGTGGGTCTGCGTCGGAGATTCTTTACTTAGCCAGCTGATCTCTGCGGCGTGAAGCTAAGGATCGAGTGCTGACGTATTGTGCTGTGGTGTAATTTAAGTCTTTCATTCAGAATCTCTCTTCCGTTGTGAACCATCTATCTATCCCACTCTCCCTTGTTATCTCGAAATAAATTGTGTTCTTTCAGTATATATGTTTGTTTCGACTTGGAGGGCAGTTGGTGGTAGTAATCACTAATCATACGTCGAAGTAGCGGATCAGCTGGTCGGAATAACGGAGATATGTACACAGGAAGATACGAACAGTAGGTAGATATATATGATAAGAGTGAAGACTGGAGAGTTCGGACGTAGGTAATCATGACACTTGTTCGTCTTATCTTTCCTTTCCGACGTATTTTGTATGTTTCAGACTTCAGACTTGAGAGCTATGTATCTCAGCCCATACTTGTCCTGTTGTCCACATTGTGCTAGCTAGGAAGACGCGGACGCAACTTCACAAACGTGGAGGAAGATGAGGAGAGGTGTAGTGGTGAAAACAGTGCAGATAATTCATGTCCGATCTGATATTGTATCAGGGTAAAATTCAGCCGAGGTATCAATTTTTAATCCCGACCCGCATCCGTAGCCGGAAAATATCATTGAATATGAGTTTGGATAAGGAAAGAACAATATCCGATCCGAATCCGTATTTTTATAGAATCAACAAAATGGATATCCGATAAATATCAATATTCTTTAACATCCTCTATGAGTTTCTAGTCATTGACTAATATATAATATGAATTTATATTTGATTACGTTTATGTTCTTAAGTAGGTTAAATAATTCTCTAATAGGTAGTATAATTTGGCACAATCGTCGGTGAAGTTATATATTTTCTTTATGTGCATACTATCCGCCAAGTTACCCATCACTGATTTGAATCCGACCCGTATCCTCCAAAAAAATCTGTTCCCATACTTAGGGTATCCGCATCTGACTCCGAAATCAAGGTAAAAATATGTGTTAGAATACAGAAAAAGCAATATTCACCTGTATCTAACCCGTTTTCACCCTTAGAGATGGTTGGGCCGTCACGGAAATTAGCTGTGCACATATATGCAATTCAATATGATCCAGAAAAACCTGCAGGTTTCAGTGGATTGTGCGAACCTGTTCTTTCCCTATCTGTATTCGGGGACTTTTTGGTGTATTTCACAGCAGGAGCCTCGGACCGGAATTAGCGAGTGAGAGATGCTCGGACTCCGTTTCTTTTGAAAACCTCTCATTAATGTCCCTTTCTAAACCTCGTTTTCTATCGCTCGCACGGTGCCCATCAGTTCTTCGCCACGACTTCTTCATCAAACCACCAACATATCGCTACCACCACCGCCCTTTCCATCCCGTCAGGCGGCGACGCGCCATACCCATGCCGTGCTAATCAGCATGCTGTGGCCGAATAGCGTGCTGGCCCATCGATGGATCATTGTACCATGAAAATGAGCTCAGGAATCTCCTGCCGATCGATCTGAGCTTCGAGACGTCTGCTGAAACATTGACAATCTCGCCGAGTCGCCGGTTTTCGTTTCGACTAGAGAGAATATGCATAGTCTGCATCGGCAGCATTGAGCAGCGTTGTCGGTAATAAAGCATGCGAACCGAAGAGCGAAGGACGAAGTTGATCCAGCGGCATCACCATTCACCAACGCGCGCAGGCTGCAACGGCAGCATGTTCGAGAATTTTTGCTAATGTAGCTCCAGTTTTAATGATTCAAAGGGCTGCAACGACGATGATGGCGTCCACCCATCATTGGGGCAGGCTTTTGGCAAAAGACTGCAACACTTAAAAGGCCCATACATCTCTGCCGGCCGTTATGGTGGTGGTGGTTGTGTCCGTCACAAGAAAGCTCACACAAAACGCTTCGCTTTTCCGCGGGATGCCTTCGGCTTTGGACCTTTTTGTGGATGCTTCATCGCGTGAGTTATTTTGTTGAAGCCGCGTGCGCCTAGTGAGAAATTACGCGCTTTCTGCACGATTCTTTTGTTGAAACTGCGGGATTCCTTTCTTGCGAACGACACGACTACTTCCGTCGAACCAGAGAAGCGCGCCTAGCACTAGCTAGCACGGCTGCTACCACCAACTTAATTCTACAGCACTTTCGTGGATTGGACTGCGCGTAACTGGTTTAAACGATCAAATCGTGCGAGGCATCTGGTACCTAAGAACTTGAAGTAGAGAAAGTGGGAATCGGAAGGCCTTAATTTTCATGCCCGACCACCGTGCGGGTCGCAATTGGCCAGTAAAACCAAGTGAAAACATCGTCCGCGCTAGGGTGAAAACAGATCGAATACAGATGGATATTTGCTCTTTCCATATCCTAACTCGTATTTTTTTTACTCCGGGTTCAGAGTCGAAATCGGATACGGATATGAATACAAGTTTTTCGGGATATGTTCACGGATGGGATACAAAATCGGTTCAAACCTATCACGGATAACTTAATAGGTAGTATACACATGATGAAAAGATATAATTTCATCAGCAAAAGTGTTAAATTATAGTACTTATTAGAGAATTATTTATCCTACTTAACAAATATAATCAAATGTAAATTTATATTATATATTAGTCAAATAACTAGAAAACAATAGAGGATATTGATGTTATCGGATATCCTATAAAATACGGATATTGCTCTTCCCGTGTACTAATCAATATTCCATAAGATTTTCTAGGCGCGTACGTAGATATTAATGTAGATCGGGACTAAAAAATAGTACATCAGACGGATTTTTCAGATCAAACGGAAATTAGTCTCGTTTTCACCCGTAGTCCGCGCGGGACCTCTAGCCTTTGGCACAGACACACAGTGCTGCGCGCGGGCGAAAGAAGAAACGAGTATGAGCATGATGGGAGCGTGTATGAGCATGATCAGGTATAGGTATAGGCATGGCAATTTTCCCTTAAAAAAAGACGTACTGCACGTGTAATTGACGGACACCTATTAGAATATGTATAATGGTGTGATATCAGCTGTTTATAAGTCTTAACACGTAGAACACGAGATGATGTGAAGGAGAAAGAGAGCATAGAGAATTGTGTCATTTCTCATGCAGTAGTCGACTATAACATGAGAAACAAGACACATTGTATATAGATGAGCTATCTATGGATACATATAAAAAATACAGATTTGCTATTTTTAAGTCGTCTAGGATTTTCTTAAGTTTAAATCAATTATTGTGGTCATTGGATCTGTGTAAAGATTGATGTGTCATATGATTGGATATTGATCCAATAGATAAAAAAAACGTGACTTATGCTTAAAAATTTTTCAGTCATCTTATAAATAGACAGTTCTAAAAAAAATAACCCATTGTAGAAGCTACTATCTATAGATAACATGAAGAGATACTATAGACAACAACTGTCTATACCATTGTATATGCCCTTAAATGTCGGCTAACATCTATACATATTGGCATATCACAGAAAGATCAGTGGTAAAAAGGACATCTGACGTTGCGATCACTGACCACCCATAATTTCGCATACATTATAACCTTTTTTTGGCGAAGAGATAAACTCTAGGCAGGGACGGAGCCAAGATTAGATCATAGGGGGGTGATAGCTCGAGGAGAGAGATGAATTTGTTATCGTCTAACTTAAGCTACTTATGAAAGGAAAAATTGAGGATTTATCACTTCTAAGCTCCTTGATTTAGTATTTGCTACCTTTAAGTTCTTTATTGATAATTTGCCACTCCAAAGCACCAAATACATGTGATTTGACACCCAGGGCGTATTCCAGTATTTATGTTTTTATTTTGCACCAAAATATAATGTGAAAATATGCATTTACCCCTCCATATCCAAGAATAAACTTAAAGGTGGTAAATCATAAATCAAGATGTTTAGGAGTGGCAAATCCTCAAGTTTTCCTTATAAAGAATAGAAGTTTTCTTAGGAGAAAACTTTTTATAAAAAAAGCAATATAAACAAGTAATGATCATGATGGATGATAGCTTAAGTTTGGTGGAGTTTGGTGCACATGCACACTTCACCGAGTCACACAAGGTGTGACAGAACCTAGATACGAGGAAGATGTGCTTGATCAAACTCTAAACATGCAGGGAGATGAAATATCATGCACCTGTACGATACAAATAAGACTCAATGCTAGCTTAAAAATTTAGGAACAAAACAGAATCTAAATGCTACATAAGATGAATTCATGTGCCACAAATTAACTCCTAGGCTTTTTAGTTTCATCATAACTGTTATTTAATCACATAAATTGAATTAGTAAGGGCTTAGTCCTAGTAAAGTTTCGGTGCTCCTACACGCTAATGAAAGTTACTAAAAAAATCATAAAGGTGGCCAGGCGCCTGTCTCCACCCCTGACTCTAGGTCTAGGTCATCATTACGCATGCATGATCCACATATAGAACGTGTGGCGGTCCTCTGAACCCGAAAATATGTAGCAGATGTGTTCTGCAAAAAAAATATGTAAACAGATGGGTCCGTCTTAGAGAACACATATGTGGTAAGTCGATGGATGGTGCATGTGAAACACTATTTGACGACACGACAGCGGGTAGTAGTACACCGTGACCGATCACGGTGGCGGGCAGTAGTACATCGTGTGACCGGTGTACTACTGCCCACCGACGCGTCGTCAAATAGTATTTCACATGCACCGTCCATCGGCTCATCGAGCCACCGAGGGCTGCGAAGAGTGGCGATGGCGATGGTCGACACCCATGTTTGAAGTTACGTGTGTTGTGCTGCATCGTGATTTCATGTTTTTTCTAGTACATGTGATAATACATTTGAAGTTGTGAGTGCGAGGTAAAAAAAACAAGGAAAAAATCCAAATAAAAATATTTTTAAAAGTTTCAAATAGTCTTTCAAATAATGTCAAATAGTGTTATGAATATGTTTTACTCGCTTTTCAATGCCTCTCACCACTACCGTGCCTCCCTAGCACGACACTCGCGCCTTAGTGGCTCCAAGGCACGGCAGTGCCCTCCGCTCCCTGGGGGCCAGACTTTGCCTGGTCGGTGCCCTAAGGGCCCGAATTTCACACGTGGTGCACGGTGGGGAGTCTGGCCCCCTGGGGCACGGTGGAGGGTGCCATTTTTGGTATTGACGTCGGGAGAATACCAAAATTGCTATTAGCGCTGTGAATAGTGCCATATGAGCCAAAAACTAGTCTAAAGATGAGGAAACGAAGTCTTACTTATGGTCATCCTAAACCATCACAATCTTGCCCTCTACCACACTATGCTACAAATTAGATAAAATTGGCTTTAGGGCGCTGCAAAAGTTTGGCATTTGTTGTATGACACTGAAAATAATAATAATTTGCCGATGGGCACTATAAAATAGTGGCCATTTGCCAGAACAAACTGCACACGTTTGTGACACCTTAGCCCAACACGAGGCCCAGAATGCCACTAACTACACTAACTATCAATTTTTTTAACATCATTTTATAATAAATTATAGCAAGCATCTCAATGATTAAACCCATCCATAGGTCACATGAAAACAATTATAATGATATAACAATCAAAGATAGTTAATCTCTTGGAAGAATAACAAGATAATAATCCAGGAACAACGCAAAACTAATCGAATAAAGTCTATTGAATGAATATTCAACTCCAACATATCATCTTAGGCCATTTAAAACTATCAAATCCTAAATATAGTTCATCACTCTATAATAAAGGTTCTCATGTCCAATGAATCAAGTAATTGAGTGTGGGTTTGTTGTTCAAAGTGCGTTAGCCCTTCCCAAGTGGGATGTCGTCAATGGTCACCTAAAATAACGATAAAGCAAGAGTGATTCCAAGACTTGGCAAATACATAACAAATCCATAAACTACATATCGGTGTTTTAGAACCGATCTTACGTAAAGATTATTTGATTCGGGGGGTCTTCACAATTGATCACGCAGACGAAGGAGACACGGGGATTTTTATATAGGTTCGGGCCTTCTCGGATGAGAATAATAACCATACTCCTGTGTATCTTGTATTTGCCCTCTAGATTACAATCGACTGAAGGTTTTCCTAACCGTCTTCCAGGAAAGGCTCTCTCTGTCCCCAAAAGGGTCCTCTCCCTACTATCTCTAAAGGACACCTATTTATACTAAGCAGTGGTGGACGTCGTCGTTCCAAGCTAATTAGTCGCTCATTATTGCGCAATAATGAGAGTAATTACCGGAGTAGTAACCTCCCATGTCACAAACGGTTACCATCAATGATAGTGGGGAATTATCAGCAGTTATGTCAAAATATAACTGTGTATTTTGACTGTTTGGATCCTCACTAATTAGTGAATCTTCTGCGGGTGGGTCCAGTAAATCGTGAGGAATCTGTAGTAGAGCTAGTCGTAGAAAGACTTACGACCAGACGTAGTCGTAACGATTATACCATAGTCGTAGAAGAACTTACGACTAGGGGGTAGTCGTAACGATTATACCATAGTCGTGGAAGAGCTTACGACTAGGGGGTAGTCGTAGGATTATACCATAGTCGTGGAAGAGCTTACGACTAGGGGGTAGTCGTAGGATAACCTACGACTTCCTGACTCGTTCTTCCCTTATAATATTCAAGGGGTATGCTTTGTGACGTCTTATTTCCTGATTAATAAATGAGGATTATTTAGATCCTCGTCATCTAGCCCCCCAGCTTCAAGTGAAAATAGCTTACTTGACTGAAGGGTCGTAGATGACCCCCTGATCAATAAGGGGTTGTGAGGAGAACATTGAAGGAAAGACTCTTCAACATTTGTTTCTCTCGACCAGGAATATGCTTGATCGAGGTAAGTTGTTAAGACCACCACGATTGCACGATGTCGTAGGATTTCTTACGACTTCGAAGCAATCGTGGCCTTACGACCGGAAGCAAAAACCTTTCCGATTGGCCTTTCCTTAGACCCGGGGGTCAAGATGGTAATTTCACTTGAGGTGTGAAAAAGGTGTCTTGGGACTTTCCAACGGGTAGGTTAAAAAGCCTGTCCGTTGAAGCAATTCCCGAAGCGGTGACGACTGTTGGGATTTCGCGACATTTCGTCTCAATCGTGCGGTTATAAAACGGGCCACGGGGGAAGAACTTAGGGTTCTTACCTTTTTACCCAACAGTCAATTGCTTTCTCGTCTCCTCCGCCACGGTGATTCCCAGACATCGCCTTGGAACTTTCCCAACCTCAAATCTTCTCACTTCCGAGAGAGAAAGAGAAATGGCAAAGATTGTCTCTGAGTGGGCTGAGTCGGAGATGGACAATGCAAAGATAACTGTTTTGGTCGCCGCCGAGAAGATCCCCGAGGGTCTTCTCGTGAAGTGGATTGCGGCGAACGGGCAGCATTGGCCGTCGGGGAGGCAAACCAAATTCCGTTTTCGTGCTTCTTGTGAGTGTGGCCTTCGATTGCTCGCCACCCTTCCTCACACTCGTGCTTGAGGACTTCGGGTGGAATTAGTGAACCTTGGTCCTAATTCCATCACGATGCTAAGCGTGTTTGTGTACTTGTGTGAGGCTTACCGGGATTCCGTGGACTTCGAGCTTTTCCAAGATTATTATAGAATGGCTCGCAAGCCGGATCGCCGTAGCCGTGGTCCAAGCTCCACAACGGTAAGTCGAGGAGTACATTCAGATGTTTACCCGGCCGTCATGGCGGGTTGGAAGAAGAAGTGGTTCTACCGAGGTTACCAGGAAGATAGCCTCGCTCGTCGGAAGGCCGCCGAGCGGTCTTCTTCTGGGACTCGACTCGATAATCTCGACCGATAACCCCTATATTCAAGTCGCCAAAGACTTGAAGTCGGAGGCTCACCGTTGGCACGTGGTGAAGGACTTCATCATGCGCCGATCGATCCTTTAAAGACAAGGGTCCTCCCATGTGGAGGTACTCAGGAAAGGACGACCCAACCAGAGATTACAAGGACGGTGAGTAGAAAAACTTACTCTCTTGGCTTTTATCCTTGTTTAATCCTGATTTAGTCCGCTTAATTGTATAGTCCATACACCCAGATCTTTCGCTGGCGGAGGTTGACGCGCGTGTTAGGCTCATCTGCGAGAAGCATCCGGCGAACACGGTGGCTCCTCAAATCCTCGTGGTTTTGACCACAGAGGAGAAAGAAAGGCGCCTAAAGGTAATCGAATGATTCTGCCTTTAGGTATTCTGTTGTCATAGAATGGTATACGACTAACTGGTTTGCCGCAGAAAAACTTACGACTGGATACTGATCGTAGAAAACCTTACAATCGAACGTAATCGTAGAATAACTTACAATTTAGATAATGTCGTAGAAATACTTACGACTTTTGAGCTGGTCGTACTGATGACCGGTATAGTGATCGTAGAAAGATCTTTACGACCACTTTTCCCCTTCCTCAATCAGAAAGTTGGCATGGAGAACCGCCAAGACGACGAAGAAGTCGAGTTGGTGGTTGTTGGGGCGACTGCATAGGCGGAGTCAGCAAAGTCCCCTCCATCCAAGAAGCGTCGACTGGTAAAAGTCGGTGACAAGGGGGGTTCGAGCTCGGCTCCTCCTGCTCCTTTCACTAAGTTTGCCGCAGACCTAGCCGCGGCAAAGAAAAGAGCAGAAGAAGAGGCCCTTGCCCTTAAGTGCAAGGTCCCCAAGGTTAAGGTACTTTTCTATTACGACGACAAGTCCTTCGCAGTTTCAGCTTCTCGTGGCTTCATAAGACAGCTAGAAAAGGAGAACTGGAAGGAATTCATGTCTTTTGTGAAGGAAACTGCTGCTCCGGTGAGATCTGAAGCCGAGGGAAGCAACACTCTCAGGGTGGTCGAGACTGATCTCGCCCACCCGGGAAGTCGGGAGGAGGTGACTCCTAGTGTCCCCAGTGCATCTCGACCAGCGGTGGTCGAGAAGAAGTCGAAGAAATCTTCCGTCGGGATGGTTGCTCCCAAGTTTCGAGTTAGGTCCAACGCGCAGAGGTATGTAAAACAAAAGACATAAGTGTAGTAACTACTTACTGTTTGTTTTTTGACTTACTTCTGCGTTCTGTGATTTTAGCCCGGCGTCTTCAGCCCCTAGGGATACTCCCATGGAGAATCCCGCTGTCTCCCCCTCAACTGACAAGGGTGTGACAACGATAGTAGCTGAAGATCTAGCTACTATCCCCGCGGCGGAGGAAGCTGCGATTGCTGAAGTCGCTGCGGCGGGCAAGGATGTTGAAGTCGCTACGACAACCGAGTCGTCGAGAGATCGTAGAGGAGGCGACGAAGCCTCGAGGGGATACGGAAGTAGGTGACAGCAGCAGTCGCGATCACCGTGCCGGAAGGAGGTTGTCGAGATGCTCCTTCCGGTCCTCCGGTGGTGTCCCCATTACAGAGTCGGAGGAAGAGGAGTATTTTAACTTTTGCTCGATTTCTTTGCCCTCGACTCCATCGAGGATCTTTCGCCTACCGCCTCGCGACCGAGTTCCCACCCCAGCAAAGATTGTCAATTGCGAAGATGTGTTTGACAATGAACGCCTCGAGGGGTTTGGTGGAAACGAGTCGAGGAGATGGATGGGTCAAGGATCCGTCACGAATAGTCTCCATATTTGCTTGGTTAAACATGAACGTAAGTATTCATCGATATTCACTTGGGGTTTTATCTCTTTATCTTATCGTTTTCTCTTTTCGAGAGCCGTGGAGCAAGTCGCTACGATTTGCGAATATAATCGGCAACTTGTCAAGCTTCGACAAGAAAAGGCAACACTCTGCGAGCAAGCAGAGAGGTGGTGAGTGATTGATTGTCATAATCGTTCCGATTATTTATTCAATTCTCGCAATCAGGTTGTCGTAGAAAACTTACGACTTGTACTAGTCGTAGAAAGGCTTACGACTAGGGGGTGGTCGTAGAATAACTCACGACTACCCATCGGTCATAGAAATACTTACAACCGTTTGGTGTTCATGTCTGCTCTTTACTCTTTCAGGTTTAAGAGCGACGAAAAGACCTTAGCTGATTCACTCGACTTTGAAAAAGCCGAGTCGAAGAAACTAAGGGATAACGTCACCGACCTCCTGAAGAAGCTTCAGGAGGCTAACTCCGCAACTAAACAGTTGCAGGAAAAAATAAACAGTGCATGTAATTACGACTGCTTCTGGTCTTGGTTTCTGCTCCCCCCTTTTTAACCTCTCATTCTTTTGCAGAAAAAGAAGTCGAAAATAAGGCCCTTCAGGCCGATGTGGGAGCTCTCCGGGTAGAGGTTCATGAGAAATCCTCCGTTGTCCGTGAAATCTCCCGCATCGCGAAGGAGAAAGACCAAGAAATTGGGAACTTGGGTTCTCAATTAGCTGGTAAGTAGAACTTTTACCTGCTATTTATTTATTTTATCTTCTCATAGGATCGTTTTACTTATTCAATCTTCGCTTTTTCCAGATCGATTGACTGAAATAAAATGACTCCACGAGGCTTCGACTTATTCCCAGGAGGAGACAAAATCAATGAAGATCAATCTTCAAGATAATATCTCACTTCTGAACAATGTACTCGATGGGCTTCGTGCCGGAAGGGTTGCTCCTCGCGACGACACGATGGCCGCTCATACGAGTGCCATTGGGGAACAAGTCGGTACTCTGAACGAGTTGGTATCTACTCTGAAGGCCAATCAGAATGATTCGATAAGGGAAGCGGTCAAAGGAGCTGTGAGTTTTGTTTTAGCAAAACTCAAGGCCCGTGATCCTAACCTTAATCTTCATTCTGTTGAAGCCGATTTCGACTGCACCGAAGCCGAAGCAGAGAAGCTAATCGAAGAGATGCAGTCGGTTGGCGAGAAGATCGCAGAGGAGATGCAAATAGAATCTCCCTTGACAGAGTAGTCTTGTAATATAACCTTGTAAAAACAAGTCTTTTTTGGTGGTGACGTATAAATATATGGCCCTTTTCCTGCAAATTATCTCGTAGAGTAGTTAGTAACTCGTAAGATAAAAAGGGAAGAAAATAATTAGACCAGATATGAGCGATTCCTCATTTCTCCTTCATTTTCCCTGCGCGTTATCTCATAGAGTAGTCAGTACTTCGTAAGATGATAACCCGGAAAAAATAAGACTAAGAAATGAAGTCATGTTTATAACTTTATCCTAGCCTCCAACTGCTTACTTAGTTTATTAGAAATAAACTAAGGAAGTAGTATAGAAAGGGTTCTGAAAACATAGAGGTTTTTTCGACTTGTAGTTGTCGAGTATCGATTTGTTTGTACTAGTCGAAAGAGCGGAAACAGATCGACGCTAGGAAGTTTTCTCTAGTGGGCTGGACCACGTGCAGAGAAAAAAGGCTTCGACTAGGTGATGTTACCATCTCCGACCAGATGAGTCAACTCGATAATGACAACTAGAGTGAAACAACCATCTAGAGTACCTTAAGGATTCATTCGGCTACATTCATTTTTCCTGACGAAGTTGTCCTGGCAGCAAAAGTAGGAAATAGAACGACGCTAGGAAGTTCCTTCTAGTGGGTAAGACCACGTGCAGAGAGGAGAGGCTTCGACTAGGTGTGTTTCTTCCTTCGACCGGTAAAAAACTAATCAGGTTATTTGAAAAGTAGTCGGATGCATCTCAAAAAGTTCACTTTTCTTAGTTTATTTTTCGAAATAAGGTAAGGTGACATGAATTCGCTTAAAAACTTTCGACCATTTTCCTGAGCCCAATAAGCATTGTACAGGTTGTTTAAGAACGAAGTAACATTAGGAAGCTCCTTCTAGCGGACAGGACCACATGCAGAGGGGAGAGATTTCGACTAAATGTGTTGTCCTTTTGCTAACCAGTGTACAGGAAGAATGAGCGTAAAAAAAATGGTCGAAAATAAAAGCGAGATTCAAAAATAGACAACAAGGATAGGGATAACCTGACACTTTATTGTCGTTGAAGCTTGTTACACATAAAATTTGCGCAACTGGTCAATGTTCCAGGAGTTTGAGAGAACGCGGCCATCTTCCATTGCAAGTCGATCGATCCGACGCGCATCTTCGACCACGATGTAAGGACCCTCCCACTTGGGGAGAGTTTGTTCGATTAGACCGGGATTGGATAAGCCTCAATACCAAGTCACCTTGGCGAGGCTGCGAGGTTGGACCTACGATCATAGTATCTGCGCAGGTTTGTTGGTAGACTGCAGAACGGAATAAAGCCTGGTTTCTCTTTTCCTCGAGCAGGTTAATGTCGTTGCTCGAAGGTTTTCTTGAGTGGAGTCGTTAAACTTATCGACTCTTGCCGACTGATCTTTAGTTCGCGAAGCATGGCTTCGCACCAAAACTAGAAAGAAAGGTGTTTCTCCTGTAGCTCGGCTAGTTGTCGCATTTAATTGCCCATAATCTGAAGGTAATTCTCGTACCTAAGCCCCGAGCGCTTGACAAGCTGATCAAGACTCGGTTTTGATTCTCTTCATTATCCGCCATTCGCTCTCTCAACTGCCCCGTTGCTTTGGGGGTGGGCTACTGAAGCATAACACAAACGAGTTCCCAACTCGTCGTAAAATTCCTGAAATTTTGCGCTTGTAAACTGTTTACCGTTGTCTGTGCTAATTCGACTTGGTATTCCAAATCGAGTGATCACGTATCTCATCATGAACCGTTTTGCTGCTTCCGTTGTTATCCCAGTCAATGGTTCGGCTTCTATCCATTTTTTGAACGTATCAATGGCCACAAAAAAGAAACTCGAAACCTCCTGAAGCTCTGGGTAACGGTCCTAGGATATCAAGACCCCAGGTTGCAAAAGGCCACGACAAAGGGATTGTTTGCAACGCCTGAGCTGGTTGGTGTATTTGCCGGCTATCAAACTGGCACTGTACACACTTTTTAACCATCTCCTTGGCATCGTAGAGGGCTGTTGGCCAATAAAAACCTTGTCGAAAAGCTTTACCGACCAGCGCTCAGTAGGAAGCATGAGTTCCATGATTCCTCCGTGTATGTCGTGAAGGAGTTTTAATCCTTCGCTTATGGAATACATCGCATGAGCACCCCTTGGGTTCCTCTTTATAAAGGACACCTTCGACCAAAGTATACATTTTAGCATTTCGGGATAATCGATCTGATTCTAGATTGTCATCGGGTAAAGAACCCCGTCTGAAGATACTCGTAGATGGGTGCCATCCATGTATCTTCGTACTCTAGAGAGGTGTTTCTATAGAAGGTGTCTCGGTTAAATCGACTATAGACGGTTTCAAGTCGTTCCAAAACACCTTTGGTACCAAAGATCGGGAGGAAGCTAGACGAGCCGCTCGGTTCATGAGGAAATTATCCTTCGAGGATAAATTGTACCTCAAAGCCCAAAAGTGCTTTTCTAACTTTTGTACTTCGATAGATACGGGACATGGTCGGATTGGAGCACTGGTATTCCTTTCCGAATTGATTCACGACTAGTTGAGAGTCTCCCCTCACGAGTAGTCGTCGAATCGAAGCGCTCGCGACTCGTATACCGGCTAGCAAACCTTCGATTCGCCACGTTATTAGTGGCACAAAGTTTAATTATATGACATACTTTAAGGTTTCTCCAGTAGGAGATTCCAGGACCACCCCAGCCCCCGAGCCACTTGTCGTAAGCGACCCGTCAAAGTACATCGTCCACTGGTCGTGGGAATCGTACTGGGGATCCTGAACATGTTCAGGATTTGTCCATTCGGCGACAAAGTCTGCCAAGATCTGGGATTTAACGGCCGTTCGGGACACAAAATGGATGTCGAACGCCCCAAGTTCGACTGACCACTTTGCCATGCGTCCCGCTGTTTCCCTATTCTAGAGGATCGCTCCCAAGGGAAACTCAGACGACACAGCTAGTTTGTGCGTCTGAAAATAATGCCGCAGTTTCCTCGAAGACATGAGGAGGGCATATAGAAGTTTTTGAACCTGAGGCTAACGCTCCTTAGGTCCGTGCAAAACCTCACTTACGTAGTATACTGGTCGTTGTATGTTTTCACGTTCTACGACCAGTACTGCACTTACTGCCTGTGGCGTGGCAGCTAAGTAAACTAAGAGCGTCTCTCCTAGCTTCGGGGAAACTAGAATAGGAGCACTCGTAAGATACCTCTTGACTTCCTCAAAGGCTAAGTTAGCCTCTTCTGACCACTCGAAACCTTCATGTTTCCTTAGAAGTTTGAAGAAAGGTAGTCCTTTTTCTCCCTGTCGTGCTATGAAACGACTTAACGCCGCCATGCATCCTGTGAGTTTCTGGACTTCTTTTTTCTTGGTCGGGGGGCGCATCTGAGTGATGGCTTTGATCTTTTCGGGATTTGCTTCAATTCCTCGTTCAGAAACCAGGAATCCAAGTAATTTTCCTGAAGAGACCCCAACACACTTCTCGGGATTGGGCCAATTGGTGTTTTCGAGATTGTCGAAAGTCTCCGCAAGTCTATGATATGGTTGAGTCGTTTGGTGCTTTTACGACTAGATCGTCAACATAGGCTTCCAAGTTTCGCCTAGTTGAGGAGCGAAAGTCGCTTGCATCAAACGTTGAAAAGAAGCTCCGTATTTTTAGACCAAATGACATTTTGACATAGCAAAATATCCCAAATGGTGTAATAAATGTGGTCTTTTCTTCATCTTCTCGATGCATACTAATCTGATGATAACCAGAGTATGCATCTAGAAAACTCAACATCTCACATCCTGCAGTAGAGTCAACTAGCTGATCGATGCGAGGTAAAGGGAAATCATCTTTTGGACAAGCTTTATTGAGATCAGTAAAGTCTACGCACATACGCCATTTGCCGTTAGACTTTCTAACCATTACAGGGTTGGCCAACCACTCTGGGTGGTTGACTTCTCTTATAAAACTTGCTTTAAGCAACTTGTCCAATTCTGACCTAATAGCATCTCGTCGATCAGGGGCAAATCTCCGTAACTTTTGTTTTACGGGTAGTTTATCGTGTCAGAGCTAGCACGTGCTCGATCACATTCACGGGACTCGGGCATGTCGGATGCTTGCCATGCGAAGAGATCAGCGTTTGTCTGGAGGAAGGTGATGAGGGCGTCTTCCTATTTGGGGTCGGAAGAATCCCCAATGCGAACTGTCTTCGAGGGCTCCTCTGCGTCCAGAGGAACCTCTTTGACTTGGTCGTTCGGCTTAGGTGCAGCTTTAGGCTTCGACTTGCTAGTCGAAGGCTGACTTTCATCTCGAGTTGGTAGTTGTCCAACCATCTCAAGGGAACGGCGATCGCAGGAGTGCGTCATCTTCTTGTCACAATGTATCATGATCACCCCTTTGAGACCTGGCATCTTAAGACATTGGTACCCATAGTGAGTAGCTATCAAGAATTTTGCCAAAGTAGGTCGTCCGAGTATGGCGTTATATGCCGTATCGAAATCGACTACATCAAAGGAGACCTTTTCTGTCCTGAAATTGCTTGGTGATCCAAACGTTAAAGGAAGAGAAACTTGGCCAATGGGTTTGGCCGAATACCCCGCATGCGATTCCATGAAATGAATATCGCATCGCCTTACCTTTGTCCCGGTACCGCATCTCGCCCGTGGTACTCGTAAATGATATGTTTAGCGAGCTTCCACCATCAACTAAAACCCGATTGACTCGACAATTGTTGATGGTGAGTTCGACCACTATCGAAATCGACTGGTCTAGTCGAAGGATCGGACAATCACCTTTCTCAAAAGCAAGGGTGACTTCCACCACTTCGTAATTTATTGACAAGGGGGAGTCGATTGTATTTACCTCACGCCAACCGCCACTGCCTCCGTGATTCGTATGTCAAGATCCCCCATAGATGTGGTCAATGGTGTGTTGTGGGTCCTGGAACGGCATCTCCTCACCATCCGACTCCTTTTGTCCACTGGTTTGACCTACCTGTTAAGAGTAGGAAGTGACCCTTTGCCAGAATAATAGTCCTCGAGTTTCCGTAAGAAAACTCGACAGTTACGAAGATCATGCCCTTCTTTTTTATGAAAAGGACACCACCTTGGTTTGTCGTTTCTCCGATCTTGGCGTTTACCTTTACCCTGATCGGGATTTTGCTTGGGGTTGCGTGGCTCCTTATCGCTCACGGCTATGACCTCCTTAGAACCGGCAACTGGAGATTTTTGCCTTTTTACCTTGTTCTTAGATTTCCTAGCCTTTTTATCTTTTTTCTTACCACTTTCACCTACTTTCTTGGGAATGTCGTCTTTGAGATCGATAGTATTGTTCCATTTCACCGCTTCAGCAGCAGTCGCATATCTATCAGCCATCTCAAAGAGCTCAGCGATGGTAGCAGGTGGATGTAAAGCGATATCCTCTGTTATTCTTCGCTCACGGACTCCTGAAAGCCACGATCACGCATTTGCAGTCGAAACTTCCGGAATAGAATTTGAACTGGTCAAGCGCTGATGAATTGGCGTAGCGTTTCATGGTTGTTTTGCCTTATCCGGTGCAGGTCATCTTCCTTTCCTGGGCGATTGTAAGTGCCCTGGAAATTCGCCAACAATAGATCACAGAGGTGTTGCCACGAGTAGATCGATTCGAATGGCTGGTTTAAAAGCCACGATCGCGCCGATCCTTCGAGTACATTCGAATGTAATTTGCCATGACATGCTCTCCTCCTCCTGCGGCTCGGATAGTCAGAGTGTAGATTTGGAGGAACTCGATGGGGTTTTGAGTTCCATCGAATTTCTCCATGTTCGTTGGTCGAAATCGAGGCGGCCAACGAACGCTCGAAGGTCGGGTGAGAACGCCCGACATCCCGAGATAACCTCTTGTCTTCTTCTTTGTAAAAACGAGGGGTTAATGTCGCCGGGTGATCGAACTCGTCGATACCCATCCATGGGGGGACTAGGCCTACAATAGGTCTCAGCCCTACTAGGAAATACCTCTCGTACCCACTTGCCGCCGCGTCTTGTCGCGAAGTGGTGAAAGATCACCTCCCCATGGGCTTGTGGCATTTTCCTCATGTCGAGAGAACGACGTGAGGGAGAGTCGTGCCGCCTTCTATGCGACGAGTTTTCTGAACGACTGGCAGAAGAAGTAGCCGTACTATTACGACTTCTTGGTTGTGGTCGGCGCGATCGCCGAGTTTGGCCATCGTGTTACGAAGCCTTTGTGTGATCTCCTCGCAAAGAGGTCATAACACGTGCTCGGCGAGTTCTTGGTCGGGTTTTCCAAAGAAATCATTGATGTCTTTGGAGCTCTTGAGCTTCCTCCGATCGAAATAAGCGCTCGGAAGGTTCTTCGAGCCACTATTCTTTTCGTCGTCGTTGCCTCGAATGGTGCATTTCATACCCCGAGCTTGCTTTAATGGAGTGCGAGAACGTTGAGGATGTCCCGCACGTTCATTAAAGTGTTTGTTTCATTCGCCAGCTGTGGTGTCCTTGCCATTACGACGAGGCGGTATAGAGTATGCTCGGTGGGAAGCATGTTCAATCCCTCTTCTGGGAGAACGATCCTTATCAGAGGGAAGGACAAAGGCCTCCCGTGGATGACCTCCACTTGCGCTCGAGACCTCCTCACTTGAGGAGCAGTCGAGCGACACCATCTGCTGACTTGGAGTAAACCCCTCCAGGTGGGGGAACTCCGGGTTATAACCGTTTTCGTCTGCAGGTAGGTCCTGCGTCGGGACGGTTGTATTTGGATGAACAACATCTTCAATCCTCTTCCCTGCGGAAGCACTCGGAGAGAGAGGACCATCAGATGTCGATGGAGCTCCGAAATGATGGCCTCCAAAACTTGTCTTGCCAGATCGTACTGCCTTGGGGGGACTCGAACACTTGGAGGAAAAACTCTCGTCGTGTTGTGAGTTTACCCCGAGACAGGCCTGTTGCTGGTTGGGTTGATCCTTGCCTCCTGAGGAAATTGATCCCTCGGCTGGGCGTACTGTCGTGGGGGATAAGGATCCCTCCTTGACTCCGGTGGTAATGCAGTCTCCGAGATCTGATAGAATATCTCCAGAGGCGGCAACACCGTCAGAAGATTCGATACTCGGTTCGTAGTCGAAACCGGCATCCATGTCGACGTCTGCGTAATCAGCCAAGTCGAACCAATTCTCTTCGTTCCATTCTCCTGCCATGGTAGCATCAAAGAGAAAAAAAAAGAACTGTTGACAAGGAATTACCAGAAGATCCCCACGGTCGGCGCCAACTGTCGGTGTTTTAGAACCGATTTTACGTAAAGATTGTTTGATTCGGGGGGTCTCCACAATTGATCACGCAGACGAAGGAGACACGGGATTTTATACAGTTTGGGCCTTCTCGGATGAGAATAATAACCATACTCTGTGTATCTTGTATTTGCCCTCCGGATTACAATCGATCAAGGTTTTCCTAATCGTCTTCTAGAAAGGCTCTCTGTCCCCAAAGGGTCCTCTCCTACTATCTCTAAAGGACACCTATTTATACTAGCGATGGTGGACGCCGCCGCGTCGTTCGAGCATTAGTCGCTCATTATTGCGCAATAATGAGAGTAATTACCGAGTAGTAACCTCCCATGCTATCAAACGGTTATCATCGAGAGATAGTGGGAATTATCAACGCTATGTCAAAATATAATCGTATTTTGATCGTTTGGATCCTCACTAATTAGTGAATCTTCCGCGGTGGGTCCGATGAAATCGTGAGGAATCAGAGCGAGCTAGTCGAGAAAGACTTACGACTGGCGTAGTCGTGAACGATTATACCATAGTCGAGAAGAACTTACGACTAGGGGGTAGTCGTAACGATTATACCATAGTCGTGAAAGAGCTTATGACTAGGGGGTAGTCGTAGGATTATACCATAGTCGTGGAAGAGCTTACGACTAAGGGGTAGTCGTAGGATAACCTACGACTTTCTGACTCGTTCTTCCCTTATAATATTCAAGGGGTATGCTTTGTGACGTCTTATTTCCTGATTAATAAATGAGGATTATTTAGATCCTCGTCACTACAGTTTATTAACCACAATCAAGGTTATCATCATCATCTATCTATTTAATGCCATCCCCATACTCAAATAAACATGTCCTATTCCAGATAGATAAATTTGCATAATTTAACAATTTACTCATATATGCGAATGCACCATCATGCTCATGATCATATGCATCTTATCACCGATACTGGGATAGCGGAGTGTTCACTGTCGATGACACACTCTATCCTTCACTCCCGTGAAGTCCCCACCAAAGTAGGATTTTATCTAGAGCACCACCGCATCGATTGTTTTTCAAGGCGGTGAAGGGGTGATGGAACGGGGGAGAGGTAGATACCCTCGTCGATTTGGGAGAGGGGGTGTCTCGCCATTAGGCTGGGAGGAAGAGGAGCGCCCCTGAGGAAGTGGATGGAGGAATATGACCTCATGGGGGAAGAGGATCTCAGAGCGAAATTGTCACGAGAGCAAGACTAGAAACGGAGAGCTCGAGGATCTACACAAGGGGGCATGAAAGCAAGTATGCATCAAACTCTTCCTAGGGTAGACCGATCTGATTTTGGTGCTTGTTCTTAAGGGGGATTCGATGGAAACCTATCTTCTTAGAAAGAAGAGGGTGGTTTTCAAAGAGAGGATCATCAGAGGGGTGTGATTAGGGGTGGTTTGGGGACTAGAGGAGGTCATTCCTGGATTGATCGGCACATATCTGCT
Organism: Ampelocalamus luodianensis; assembly: GCA_036346255.1. Classification (NCBI taxonomy): domain Eukaryota; kingdom Viridiplantae; phylum Streptophyta; class Magnoliopsida; order Poales; family Poaceae; genus Ampelocalamus; species Ampelocalamus luodianensis. The sequence continues at coordinate 131,377 of JAYEVH010000129.1, forward strand.
GCTAGATGGGAAGATCTAGTGAATGCTGGCAAAGGGGAGTAAGGGCGGAAAGGTTGGGGAGACGTTGGTGTGAATATATTATCAGGAAACATCCCAATCTCCTCCAGAGCCTTAAGCTTCTTCCCGCTTAGATCAGAAACCAACCACTTGATGATCGAGTCCGACATGATTGAGTTCAAGGATGAACGAACAAGGGTAGGAGAAAGTTTTGGGCGAAGAGAAGTAAAGGTGGTCGTAAGAGATTCTTCATGGGAAGATGGAAAGGAGATTGAAGAAAATCTGAGAGCATAAAGTCCTCTAGGTGGCATGCCAAAGGGATTTTATAGCTGCGGTTCCTTAACTACAAAAAGGAGTTACCCAAAAGTCCAACGGACACAAACTAATATCCAACGGACAGAAAAACTCTTCGGTTCCCAAGACAGTATCTCAACTTTAAAGTGAAATAAACAGTGTTGGGTCAATACTATTCATAGCGGGTCAGATCTTGTGAATAGTACTGGGTTTGGCTGTGGGCTAATGGGTTGAATAGTGTTGGGCCAAATGAACAATATTGGATTGTATAATGAATAGTGGTGGGCTGTAAAGAAATGGGCCGATTAATGGGCCTTGAATTGTGTTGGGTTTTTCAAGAAAAATGCTTTAGGATGTCCCACTTGGCTTGCTAGGCCCGAAAGCATTTTAATGGTTTTGCTAGCCTACCTTGGTGGCCTAGCAAGGGTGTGTGGATGGTAAGCTCGCTCCCATGGCGCCAGCGGATATTTCAACCGTGATTTCGATGATGGTAGTGGTCGGCGGCGGCGTCGGATGGTGCCATGGGCACCCCCGTTGCATGAGCAACCCATTTTTGGGTTTTTTCGGTGAGAGGAGGTCCGGTGAGGGGCGAGCGATGGTGGCGTTGCATGGCCGAAACAGGGAATGGTGCGGCGGTGTTCGGTGGCGCCCGGCCATATTGTTCAGGCGAGGAGCACCAATGGAGCGAAGGGCATCCAACGGTGGTCGTGGATGTGTCTTGGGTGGCTGTGGTGGCGTGAGCCGTGGGCGGCACAGCGGAGGGGCTCGACGCCAGTGAGCTAGAGGCGGCGGGGTTGGACAGAGAAGTGGGGGATGGGTTTGCGGTGGCGAGGTAAAGCTCATGGAGGGTTTAATTGGATAGGGGCATGGATGGTGGTGGCGATTGAATAAGGGACTTCTTGGGCATTTCTGGTGTGACGGCAATTGGAGCTTTGGTGGTGTTGGGAAAGAAAGGAGGGCGTAGTGGTGTTGGCTTAAGGTCGTGGATGAAGATGGTGCGGTGATTCGAGCTTTTATAGCCAGTGGAGGAAGGTGACGCTAGTAGCAGAGCGAAGCGCGCGTGTGGTGCATGGTGGTGACGCGTGCGGGGAAGGGGGAAAGCATATGGCGAGGTGGCAAGGTGAGGTGGTGCGGGCAAAGGTGGTGGAAGGGGTTGACGGGGACGAAGGCAGTGCATGGTACGAGCAAACGACGGAGCGACACAGCAAGGAAGAAGAACAGGGGAGAGGTAAATGAGGGAAAAGGTGCCTTCGGACAGGGAAAACAGAAAATCAAAAAGGGAAAGCAGAAAGGGAGGAAAACTTTCTGAATTAGGCAAAAACTCAAATTCAGACCAAATTCAAACATGTTTTTTTTTGAAATTTTGGGTCTTTACAGTATCCCTTGTATGAAACCAAATGAAATTGATGTGGCATACTATGTTTCTTGGTGGCGTTGTGCTCTCCACAACCAGTGAAAAGTTGTCTCAGAAAGCGTAAAAATCACGACTTGTAGCACATCACAATTTAACAATGAACCAAACATCACATAAAGGATCCCTTTCATCTTCGGTAGGTTGTACTTCCAATCAACCATTTGTAGGTCAGATAACTCATACATTGAAGAGAGTTGCTATACACACGTCATTTTTCTACGACGCTTGCATACGATATTTTCCTTCTCACGTGGGATCGAACGTTAACCGGTGTCGCATGAGGAAGAAAGGCAGCAGTGGGGCCTACCTAACCTGGCTCAAATCACATGAGTTGGAAATCGTACGAGCATCGTATTGAAAAAGACCATATGCAAAGCATTTTCCTACGTTGAAAGAGAAAGAAAAAGAAACTATAAATGAAAATAAGGAAATATCTCAAGCAAATGCACTTAATTACAACAAGTTGTTAAATACAACATCCCTTGTATGAAACCAAACGATATTGATGTGGCGTGCTATGTTTCTTGGCTGGCGTTTCTCTCCCCACAAGTTCGGCGAAAAGTCTTGTTGTAAAGCGTGAAAAATCCCGGACTTGTAGCACATCATAATTTAACAATGAACCAAATGTTAACATAAGGGCAAAGCATGATGGTAAGACCTCTAGTTAAAAAAATAGTGACATTTTCGAAGTCTATAAGGTCTACAAAACACAACATTAATCGTTAATTTCTATTCTAATATATTTATAACGGTTTTGTAGTTGCCTGATTTTTTAAATTCTAAGTTAATTTTTGTGACATTTGGATTTATATGGAGATTGATATGCCATATGATTATATGTTTATCCAATAGATAAAAAATATGACTTATGCTTTTAAAAATTTCAATCGCCTTACAAATATATGACCCCTATTTATAAAATCTATCAAAACTCTTATATTATAATACATTGTTTGAGACAATCGTATCATTTTTATATGAGCATCTAAATATTCAAAATGATATATCTGTTGGTCAAGGTTTTAGTCAAGCAAGTACTATGCATACATGATTGACAAACAAGTGCACCAAAACGCAACTGCATTAATTAATAAGCAAAACTTCAAAAATAAGTAAGCAATCGTGCTGCTCATATATAGTAGTTTTCAGTGCAATGGTGATGAGGACATCCCTAACTTGGATACAACCACGCCTACACACACAACTGATCCATAACCAGTGTTACAAGGACCAATTACTCGAGCTCGTGCTCACCAACTTAATCACCAGGTGAATTCGTTCATAGGTTTATATATTACTGAGAATAGATCGCTACCTAATGTAAGTGATTTAATTGTGCTTAGAAACATGGGAAAGAACCAAAGAGAGGTATGTGGAGTCATGGACAAGCATAGAAGGCATAATGGAGGTCATCATGTCACTTTGGGTCCGAGCCAAGTAAGAGTTCGAGTTGGGCTCGTTCTGGATTCGAGTTCGGACTACTCCGACAGCACTAAGTTCAAACAGTCGTAACTTCTTCATACGAACTCCGTTTGGGGCGTTCTTGGACTTCATTGAAAGCTTATCAAGTCTACTTTCCAATGGATCCAACCTCTTCAAATTTCAAGTGAGTCGGCCATAATCAACAAAACAATCCACGTTTTTTTTTGCCCGAGTCAAATAAGGGTGTTGCGCCACCTCCTCTTGGGCCCATGAGCCTTGTAACCCTAGGCAGTGGCGGAACCACCCCCGGGGCAAGCCGGGGCAGCTGCCCCGGGTCTCCCGGGCAGAACCCCCTCCCCCGCCTAGCCCGTTGGCGCCACCGGCCAAGTCCAAGTTGTCGTTGCCAAGAGCGCGCAGGCGCACAGCCGATGTTCCCCGCACCGCGTGGGCCCTTACTTCCTGCGCATTTGGAACTCCGACATCGGGAACTCCTTCCGCAAGGTGGCCGCGGCGGCGTCGAGCGGTGGACGAGTACCGGATGTTCTTCGACCGCGGGCGAGGTCTTGTTCCGCCGATTGGACGTGCTCGCGAGGCCTCGCCGACACCTGCGTTCAAGTGAGGCCTAGCTACGATATCACGTGAGGTAGTAGCTAGCTATACCACCGATGGGCATGTCTCTACGTGCGTATGTATGTATGTATGTATATATGCATGTCTTTTGTGGCGTCCGGTGGCCGACGTATGGCATGTATCACGTATGTAGTACGTGTGTCGAGACGCATGCGAAAAATTTTGGGAATTAGGGCTTTAATTAGGAGATTTTAATCGGGCTAAGGCTGGACATCATGGTGTGTTACGCCGTGTGATGTGATTCTCTGGAGATGCTTTGTAATACACCCAATGATGTATGATGTTCACTTGATTTTGGGCTGTTTTAGTGAGCGTTTGGTTTGAACTCTCTTAACTTTTCCAAGAATAGGCGTGGCTTCCACGGTTTATTAGCACCATGACCCATATGTTATATGTTATAGACTCAATTACTTTTGCCAAACTTTACCTTACTTGTGATGCCTTTTTTTTGGATTGTGATGCCCATTTTCACTGCCACAAAAGATGTGGCACGCCATACTTGCCTAAGGTTACCTGTGGCATAGTTAAAATTGTTTGCCTAACTTTGTTGTACTCTTAAGCCTTCCATGAATTACGATCGATGGGGAGTAGTTTCTTGTGTGATCTTAATGGCATGATACGTAAGTTGTACACATGAATGCAATATATGACCACCGGAAGAAGTGTTCGTCTAAGTCATGCACCCAAAAGATCTATTTGCTTTCTTTGAATGAATCCCACCATAATCTGCGATCCGGTGATGCTCGGTTGTGGGGCATAGAGCATGTGAAGAACAAGACTATAGATCGGTATGGTTGAAGTGATAATAAGGACTTGTTCGGATGGATAGGGATTAGACTTAATCCTATTGGATTGACAAGGATTTGATAAATCTATGTCGATCAAAGGATTGGTCTAATCTCAATCTATCAAACATGGCCTAACGGATAAAAGAGACTTTTAGATTGGCCGCATGCACCATCTATCAAAATACGTCGAGTTCAAGGTCAGGCAAGCGAGCACGCGGGGGGTGAGACTCGGACGCGGCAATGAGCCACCGAAGAGCCAGACCTGGCGGTGAGCCCTCACCCTGGGTCTCTCAAATTCTTTGTTCCGCCATTGACCCTAGGGGCATGCGTCCATTTCCCTGGCCGCCACCCCCAATCATCTTTCCATATAGGAGCCGCCACCTCCCTGGCTAGAACTCAAATTTCATTGAGTTTAGGGAGTTTAGGTTTAGCCATTGTGCAAACTTCTGTTCTTCAGTTGTGTCGGACGACCACCTGTCAAGACAGCCTTCAGGATCACATATTTGTTTTTCAATACCATCTATACTACAATTCCTATTTGCAATACCAGATTGCCTATATTTTATTCTTGCTAGTTCTTCGATTGCTCGCTGGAATTGAACCTCGTGTTCAGGTTGATCGCGCTTCCAGCACGGTCAATAACGTCACGGAGTTGGTTCAACGATTGCTAAGACGCAAGTGTCGTCGTACGGTTGTAGTCGGATCGCGAGAGTCTTCTCCACCAAAATCGATAGTTATCAATCTTATCGAAAGATCGGGAACCCCGCCTCCATCAAATGGCCTTCTTCCTTGTACCATATTTGCCATGGTTTTTGCTCTTCCTCTTCTCCTTCTACATCATCCAGTTGCTCGCCGTCGCCCGCTACCATCTTCCTCCTGGCCCTTGGCCGTCGAAACCTCTCATCAGCGACCTCCTTGCCCTCGGCAAGGGTGATTAGCAGCATCGCTCTGTCTCATGCCTTGCCGATCGATACGCCCCGACATGTCGCTCCGCCTTGGCACGTCCTCACCGTCATCATCTCCACATCATCATCGTCTCCACGCCAAGTGCCATGCGCGAGATCTTCCATAAGAAAAAGGACAACTTGGCAGGCCACCCAATCATCAATGCCTTCAACGCCTTGGGGCACAACGCCAACTCTCTTTGCGCTTTAACACCCGAACGGCATGGTACGCCTTCGGAAGTTTGGCACCATGGAACTGCTCGTGTGACGGCGCTTGATGCGCTCGATCCTTGTGTCAAAACATGGTACATGCTTTGCTCGTGACATCTCCGAGCATGCGAGCATGGTGAGACAGTCCACATCAGGCACGCGGTGCTTGGCGTGGTCCTGAGCCTAATGTTGAGTGTCATATACTCCATCAAATTGGACCCTGAATCGAGGGTCGTGTTTAGGGAGGTGGTAGAGGAGGCTTTGCTATTGATCCATGTTATAGTCTGATATCCCTTCTTATGTACAATATTTTTCAGATCGGATCAGAGTTGCAATATACGGCACGAGCGTGCGCGATATCAAGAACGAAGTAGATGAATATCATAGAGAGAACCTAATAACATCAACAAAATAATCACGACAGGAGAGAAAGATTCGGCGAAACCGACCGCAAATTCCTTAAGCATAATCTCAAAATAGTAGAAGTGATTGTCGCTCTCTCGAACCTTTTAGGACACTTGGATCCTTGTCTTGTACAAGAATCTAGTGCTAAAAAAATAACCTAGTCTCTAATCCTCTCGTGCGCATCTTGTTTTGGATGAGTAGGTTTATAACTTGTGTTCTCCATGACCACCCTCACGATTTTATATAGTACCCCCTAGTTCTCCTCCAAAAGGAAGTATGGATCATAATCTTAATAGAATTAGAATAATCCTAGTAGTTAGGGTATGAGTCCCTCATACTCAATAATCTTCACTTTGACTCCTAATCGTTGAAGACACCTTGCTCCTCTAAGAATTCGCGCCAAGTTGACTCTACTATTTTTGTTTTCCCATTTTTTTCTTTTTTGAAAATTATCTGGAGCAATGAAGGATACCGATTGATGGGTAATCATCAGGAAAGAGAAACCAATAAGAGGTCTGATAAAAATTCTGATAAGGACAAGAAAATCGTGTCATCGGCGGTAGATACTCAGATCTCATATGTAGTTATGTGCGGAACTGCAAAGTTGGTTGCAAAATCTAGCAGTTGCGAAGGTGAAGGTGTGAGCTGTTGGAAGAAGGAAGACATGGTGGGACTAATCACGCGGTACAAACGAGCAGGTAGAGCTCGGAGGCAATACAAACCTATGGCATGGTAGGTTGTAAGGATAGGAGGTGTGGTTAACCAAACTACACAACAAATGAGTTCTCAGGTGGAGGATCCGGTATGCTAGTCTAGACACCGACACGCATTATTGCGGTGATGTGTATGAGCCCCTGTGGTGGGCTACTCTCAAAGGTGAGAGGAAAAAGGTGGAGCCGACTTGGATTGAATTCTTGGAGGAGCACAGTGACTTCAATGGATAGGAGTCAAGGTGGAGATTGTTGAGTATGAGTGACTCATACCCTAACCTATTAGGACTTGAAGATGTGTTCTACAAAGATTCGTGTCCTAATCCTATTAGGATTATGATTTCTACTTCTTTTAGAGGAGAACTAAGGTGAATAACTAAGGTGCACTATATAAAACTATGAGGAGTGTGTTGGCTCAACTCCTGAGAAAACTCACACATATTTCTAAGGAAGAAGATGAACAGGAAGAAATCACGCACAGGAACTTTGCGACACCGCAACTGCTTGGTGTCTTTCCTGTTTTTCTCGCGTGAAAGGCTTAACTTACTCAGCTAGTCTTATGACTAAGTACATGTCTAACATGCACACCCAAAACTAACTCAACAACTAGTCCTATTCTTCTGCCACTCCATCACATAATGGCTTTGACATGGAACATGCAGCAAGGTGTACTCCCTCACACACACACACACACACGTACATGCATTACATGCAACATGGTCCACAACATGTGGTGACACTTCTAAATCAACATGCACACACTATTGAACAAGTTTATCCTGACAAATATGCAAATACAACAAGATTAATCTAACAGGGTGGTCATGGATAACACAAGCCACAAATCAACTCATCCAAAGCAAGAGACACATGAGAGCATTAGAGGTTAGGTTATACTTTAGCACTAGATTCTTATATAGAGCAAGGATCCGAGTGTCATAAAAGGTTTGAGAGGGTTGTGAGAGAGCGACAATCCCTTGTACTATTTTAAGGCTGTGCTTAAGGAATTTACGATCGACTTCACCAAATCTTTCTCTCATGTTGTGATTATTTCATCGTTGTTATTAGGTTCTCTCTACGGATTCATCTACTTCGTTATTGATATCATGCATGCTCACGCCATATCTCATAACTTTGATTTGATCCGAGACTGCACGCGCATAAGGAGTATTAGAGTGTAACATCTTCCTGCGCCATCACCTAAGTACTTGTTCATAATAGGAGATATGAAGCACAAGAAGCAAACTCGACGCTGTGACAAGCAATGACCTGAGGGTTGAGCTGCTGGATAAAACTTGTACGAATGATGGAGGCTTTTGACTATATCCTTGTTTGGAATGTAAGGATTTTCTCTAAAGAACTTCTAAAGGAGTTGAATCTTGTGAGAAAATCTTCCTATATATACAACCATGGCTGAAGGAACGAGCTCCTAGGATTCCAATGAATTTTGAAGGAATTCTAACATGAGTCTAGACTTCATGGAAAAATTCATTTGTTACTAGCATCTAACTCCCCTCTATTCAAATTCGTGTGAAGCAACCAAGCATATATGGCATACCATTCCTCCATTTTACATTGCCATACGATTGCATCGACCTTCCTACACCCATTCCAATATATGTTTTTCCTATTCATAAGTTTTTCATTTCCTACTATCCGAACATGCCTAATATAGCTGATTTTGGACCTAGTTATACCAACCATTTCAAGCATTCAGGCCAATTAGCACAACTATAGAGCAACCACAGTCATGAAAGTGTAAAAATATCAGCAAGGTTCATGATGCCGCTTTCAGTATGGGATTCGTTCGAAGAGGTTAAGCGACTCGCTGGGAAGATGAACATCCCGACGATCGCAGCTGCCTAGCTAGCATATGCATGTGGCCTCGCGACGCGGTAATGGAGAAACAACTCATGCTTTCCTATCTCCTATATATGCACTTATGCAGCGAAACAAGTTGCTGAGCGAAAACATGTTCACGTGTGAAGCTGGCGACTTGTTAGACGTGGAGCTCGACAAGGAGCACAAGCGGCAAGAGGAGGGCTCATGCTTGCATGGTCGTGAAGGCCATGAGACCGAGACGAACCAAATAGGAAGCCTAGGTGGTTTCGAGGTACCCGCCAACTGCACCCTACCCCGCACCCCACCGCCCTAGCTTGGGAACCAGAGGTGAAGAAGGTGCGTCTCAAGGAAGAAGAAGAAAGTGGCTCTTGGGAGGCGCGCACTAGACTTAGCAAGCTTCTTGGGCCAATGGTAGCATGAGTGAGGAGGCCCACTAGCCCAACCATAGTCTTCACCACTCTAAACACACACTCTCTCTCTCTCATAGTAGTCTCTCTATTATGTAAGGCCCTCTTGGGTGGTTTAAAGCCGACTTGACTTTGAAAGCGAAAGCCACCCAAGCAGACCAACCGCAAAGAACTTATCATTTAAGCCGAACCAAAAGTTCGTGTGAAAGCTACACTGGGTTGGGCGTGCTTTTTGGCTTATTGCGAGAGGGTATACCACTTTGCCACTAAAAGTTAAAGGAAATTACCCACTTGTTAAAGGTTGTTTCCCACTTGTTGCGTCCACATCTCGATTCCAGTCGAAGGCCACTCGTTCTCCTTTGCCTCTAGGGCGATTCACCACCACCGCCTCCTAGACCTAGTGAGTGGTGGCGTCTCGAGCGGAGGTAGGGCCGAGCGGCGCCACGACATTGATGAACTAGCAAGAAGCAAGAGGATCGAGGACGCTAGGGTGCGCGGCGGCAAGCCAGCGATGAGGGGCATCGCATGTGCCCGATCACAGGTGTCACCAAGGCAAGCCGAGGCCTAAGGAGGTGAGGTGGGTGATCAGGGGGCCACAGCAACAAGCAACCCAACAACGTCGGGATGGAGATGGCTCATCCTCAAAACTCTCATGCCCAAAGCCAGAGGTAACCAAGAAGCAAGGGGAGTTATGGAAATTAGTTGAAAATGGAATAGATTGTGATTTGTTGTTGGTTCATTGGTTGATTTATGATCAATTAATCATAACACTCATCGCAAAAAAATAATCATAACACTCGTTAATTCATCTATTTTGTGTCAAACTAGTGTGTTCAATAAATTGGTGGCAAATTGTTTGTTCCATTTAGTGTCATATGATCTTGTTATTGTGATTGCAATATATGGATTGTGTATATATTGGGTCGCTATTGGATAATTCAATTGGTCTATGCTATCCAACCTAAAATTAATTCTTGGGTTGGCCGAGAGGATTGTTTACAGCACGCCTTGCACGAATGTCTCCAACTCCAACTGCTGCTTATTTAGCAAGTTTGTTGGGAATCAGAGTAACAAAGTCGCCGATCTTCCCTACTATTAAGTGCGGTGAGAATACTGACCTTAGATGTGCGCTGTACATTTAGTCCTCCAACGATATCGCGCTGCGTGTCCTGTGGCTGTGTTGTTTTCCGTAAATGTCATGCACGGCTCGATGTTTCCAGTCTCCCGGTTGCCTGTTCATATGGCCTGGTTGCCTTTCCATTCTGCACTCGCTTCCGCCGGTTCTTGGGCTGGTCGTGAGTTCTGGGCTACTTCCGCTCCCTCGTGCCCCATTTTCTACACTGCACGCTGCCTCGGCCTTCGCACGTGACATCTGTTCCCTACTGCTGGCTTGCAAGCCTGCTGTCTGCTGCGTCGAGCGACGCTTCTTTCCTCGCACATGCTGCCAAGTGGGCCACCCGTTCATCCGCCTCATCCAGCGTTGGTCGCATCTTCATGGGTATAATTTCTGGTGTCGTGTGGTTCGATGTCTATGTTGCTTCACTGCACTACTTTCACCTGCCTATCTCAGTTTAGCCCCAAATCCAGTGCTTGGATTTTATCTCGACGGAGCTTGCAAGAAAGTACTGCCATGTTTCGTCTTAGAAGCCTCCGTCGTCCGCCCGCACCTCGCCGCTCCTCCACCCACGACTGAGGTCTGCTATTTCGACGCTGCCAAAATCTTTTCCCCAATTCTTTCTGGCTTTCCCCGATCCATTCTCTCATCATTTTCCCTTTTGGTTGCGTTTCATGCTCCGATCGTATGCGAATTCGTGCATCATTGCCATCACTACGGATATTCTTCCCATGAATGCCCTCGGCTTACGACAATTCCTTGCCAGCTTCTTCGTCTTCGTCTGCGTATACGGTTATGTTTTATCTTGTTCTTACTGATTTTGCTTCGCCATTGTTCCTTCCTTTCTTCAATTCGTTCCCGCTGATTCCGCTTGCTTGTTCTGTAGGTGTGTGTGCGAGATGTGGATTTCTGGTGGCCCGTCCATGCAGTTCCACATCGGTGCCAATGTGAGCTATTTTTTTCGTTCTACGCATATGTTCTAATGTGTTTATATGTGCTTATATGCCCCTTGCATTTTGTTTACTAGTTCTGTCATGCTCTGCGCAGTTCCGTGCCGGTGCCGAGTTGAGCCGTTTTTTTCATTCTACACATACGTTCTGATGTGTTTCTATGTGCTTAGATGTCCCTTGCATTTCGTTTACTATGTTCCCGTCATGCTTTAGAATTATCTAATTTTTATATCTCACTGTCCATAAATGTGCGAAGGTACAGAAACAAGCCTCATGTTCCATGGTCCACAGTTACTACTCCATCTAGTGTCTTCGTTATATGTATGTCTGTGGGCTACATAATATATGTTGCTTTGAGTCGCTATGTTAGTGTTAAGGAAGATTGCTAGAAAATGGAAAAGCTAAAAAAAAAACGGGCTGAAGCAGCTCATATTGCTAAATCTTTGGTCCAAATCAGTTGCAATTTATTTGATGTTAAAATATTACAGGTTTTATGATCTAAAAAACTTTTGTTTGTTAATGGCAGTTCCTTGCAACTATTTCTCATGAGATTAGAACACCTATGAACGGTGTGCTACGTGATTTTGAAATCTTACTATGCATTCTAGCTTATGGTTTATGTGACTCCTTTCTAACGAGGAAAATGGGATAGTTTATGGGTTCTTTTTTTTACGAATGCTTGATATGCTATTAGACACATAACTAATGACACCCTAGAGGGATTATGTGCAAACTACTCAGCTCTGTGGAAAGGCATTAATATCCCTAATTAACGAAGTACTTCATAGAGCCAAAATTGAGGGAAGTTAGAGGCTGCGATCTCGTCATCGTTTGACATGAGGTCCATCCTTGATGATGTCATCTCACTATTTTCTTCGAAGTCAAGAGAGAAGGGAATTGAGGTTAGTTCAATTGAGTTCAGTAATGATTAGACACAAACCACAAGGCATGATTAAGACACCATACCATCCATTATTTGCACTGACATTTCTTTCGTTATTCGCTTTCCATAAACTTATCTGCATTGCAGGAATGCATCTTTCTTGGTTATCTTATTGTTTGATCTCCTAATTTTCCTTTCCACCCTTTGCAACCTGTACCTTGTTGCATATGTCTCTGAAAGAGTTCCTGAATTCTTGTTGGGTGATCCTGGAAGGTTTCGATAGATAATTACAAACTTACTGGGGAACTCAATTAAGGTAAGTGTCCATGATCTTTCCTTTCAACTTGACCATTGAAGCCCATATTCTCTATATATGGAATAGCTTGGTTTTACCAAAAATCATGTTAGTGTGTACTTAATGCACTAAACTTCAAAGCCATCATAGGCTTACAATGTGTTCCCGTTTTCTCGTGTTTACCTTATCACAGTTAGCGGAACGGGGACACATTTTTGTGCAGTTTCACCTACAGGAGCACTAAAATCTTGCAATGGAAGCAAAAGTTGAACCAGCGGTTAATGGCATGAATGGACATAAAGATGACATAAGTGCTATATCCTATTGTGTGTGCCACAATAGTTTGAGTGGTTTGAGGTCACTGATAGCGTGAAATAACTTGGAAAACTTCATGCATTTGCTTTCTTGTGAAATGTTGTTAAAGTATTACTGCTTGGTCCATCGTAGCTCTGATTAGTTGGTACAATGCACCATAATTGAGGTCCATGTGATGTCCTATTTGTTTGGGTACAAGATCTGTTTATATGGGAGTTGACTTTTGTAAGAAGCTCTGTGTGGTGTCTATTGTCTGAAAGTAGGCTTCGAAACAAAGTTACTATCAGACCCCACACACAAGCACAATACATTAACATAAGTTATGCGTTTGAAATGTACACATGCCTAGCATATAAGCTTTTTTAATCTTTGTGTGCTTGCTATAAAAGAATAAAGATTGGCAAAATTCTCATACATCGTGTTGGAGACAACGGACAACAGGTACACATTCAGATCTTCTGATTAATGATTTCCTAAAAAAATATATTTAAAATGACAATAGTTGTAATACACTTTCTGCGTCTACCTCATATACCACAAATTTCTCATGGATATAACTGAACGACATGTTCAACTTTTGGACACAATGCTTGGCACATGTTAGTTTTGCCCATTCAATCTATTTCCTGTTCATTTATCTGTTGGAACTAAAGTTAGCTTATTTAGGGTTTGATAGTAAAGAAACATTCCCTTGATGCCACTCGTGCTCATATTTCTTATATTTATAAAGAT
>JAYEVH010000346.1:0-102047 GCA_036346255.1 Ampelocalamus luodianensis
AAGTAGAAGATAACTATGTGGTAGAGTATTGCATTGAAAGTGGTAGCAGCTGAGAGATATCGATCAAGAATTGGGCTTGCTCTTGGAGGTTGAAGCAGAAAAATTGTGGCGAGGAGAAGAGATAGACGACACACAGTTCGGTGGGGCAACCGACGTAAGGGAAGATAAGTTCAAGGTAGGTCGCCTATGGTGTATCGGTGTATACGTGGGCAACGTACTCTAATACCATGTAAACTAATAAGATAATTTTGTTGAACACATAATCAATGTATTGCTTGAGATAAACAGAGATACATGTGCATGCAAATATTTTGGAAAAGAATTAAAGACATGCAACTACATGATACATACATAATGAAGAGTGATTAACTTATTTTACTCGTGATTTTCTTTCATTAAAGCTCATACTTCAATTACGTTACTCAAGTTGCATTTTTCTTCAAGCTTCTATTGTTATTTTATAATGTTTATGATATTTTAAAAATCTAAATAGCTACAAGATACATAAATATATTATGAAACATGTAAGTTATATCATTTATCACTACAAACTTTAAAATAAATTTAGCCGCGCAAACGCGCGACCACCTCGCTAGTTTTCTTCTAAAAATGTAGAAACAATACGACATACACACCTTTTGTGTCACGGATATCCGGATTCTCCAGCTGTCTTGGGAGCATACTATGTAGAAGAAGGTTCGGGCAGCCCCAAAGCTTTAGCTCCTTGAGGCAAGTTAGGCCAGCGATCCCATCGCGTCAAGACGAGATAAAGGGCGACCTTAATCGAGCTTCCCGAGCGAAGCGAGCCTTGAGGATCAAGAGGGATGCATGTCATGGATTCACATATAATTGTTACGCACTCCAATGACGGGTGGTAATTCAACAGCCTGTGCAGCATATCGTCTTGTGGCAATCCATGCCTGACATTCAAAGTGGTGAGTAAGGGGAGGGAACCGGCTGCACTCAGGTCTCGACAGCCCGCAAGCTCCAGCTTCAAAAGTGACGGGAGGGTAGCAAGTCCACTGAGACCTCTACAGAACTCAATGCGTAGTTCACGAAGGGTGGGCCACGCAAGATTTTCACTGAAACGTAGGATCAATGTAACCAAGGAAGGAAAGCGAGCCCGGGGAAAAGATGGCAATTTAATGGCATATCTGATCGACAGAGTATGCAAGCATGGGAAATCACCATCATCCACTCCAGACCACTCTGACCACTCATCCATCCAACCAAATTCCAAATGTGTCAAATGATCGGAAGGCTTTTGTAACGTCCCATTTTCGGACGACCAATAGTGTATACTAATTCGGATTTTCCTCTTCTGCCGTAATTCAAATTGTCAGCTATTTTCGAAAATCTCTTTGCTTCCTTAAGCTCAGGTTTTCATATATCTTTGAAACCTGAAATTCAAATTCAAGTTTGAATTTCCTTCTTTTGAACTTTCGGGCCTTTTTCCTCTTTTGGCCTTCTTTCTTTTTCTGGGCTCAGCCCTCTCTTACTTGGGCCAGCCCACCTCCCTTGGGCCCCTTTTTTTCTTTCTTGGCCCGGCTCCCACGCCATCCTCTACGCCCGGGTCATCTTCTTCCTCGGTCAAACCGGCCGAACGCCTCTCTCTTCTCCCTTCTCTCTCTCGCTCGTGCGCTCCTGCCACCAGCCCCGTGCTCCCTGCCACCGCCTGCCCTCTGTAGCTCCACGAGCGCCGCACCCACTCCTCTGACGCCGAAGACCCCGGAGCCCCTCCTCGCCCTGTCTTCTCAGCGCCGCCCCCTTGAAGCCGGTAAGTCCTCCCCGCTGAGAAGAACCGAAGAAGACCGAGCCGCCGCCTCACCCCCTTTCGGCCATTTCCCCGTCCAGTGAAGCTTCCTTCCCTCTCTTCGCGTCATCTTGTGCCTTAGCTCCCCGTGAGCATTTCCCCTAATATGATTTCGGGTTTGGTCCAACAGGAGCGCCGAATCTGCCCGTCTTCCTCGCCTCCGGCCGCCACCATTCTCCACCACCCGCCGCCGGCTACAGTCCTCCTCCGGTCCCCATTTTCGACCCGGTAGGACCGCCTCGCCGTGCGCCACCCCGTGCCCCCCTTCCCCAGCGCCGGCCGGAACCGGAGCCCCCACTTCGCCGTCACTGAGCCGCCGCCGCCGCCGCTCCAGTACATCGCCGGCCGTGCCACCGCCGTCAACGGCTCCGCCTTGCCAAGGGCTCCCCAACCCCTCCCTTGTCCGGCGCCGCCGCTCCCTCCTCCGCCGGTGGCGAAGCCCAGCCGTGCGCGCCCGTGAGCTCCCCGTGCGTGGCACGTTCGGACCAAGCACACTGTGCATACGTCATTAACTCGCCTTAATGACGGTCCTTAAACCCTAATGCAATGATTAGTCATTTAATGACTGTCTTAAGCCCTCCTTGACTGACTGCCTTGCGGCACGAGTGAATAGTAATGTTGCCATTTATTAAACCACCCGGTTATTCCCCTTGAGCCACTGACAGTGGGCCCCGCGCAACACTGTTCCCATGGACCAGCGCCCCATGCACTGTGCTGTGCACCGAATTATCTCTCTCTTTTAAATTCAATTCAATCTTCGTAAATTCCGTTCTCCTTCGTTATAGCTCCAAAAATTATGAAATTTGTTTCTAAAATTTTGTAAATTCAAGATCTTGCTAATGACATAGATCTTGTTTAGTTTTGAGTTTATTTGTTTTACTTTTATATTTATCTACTCTCTTTGCCTTTTTGTGCTTTTTCCGATACGTTCGTCCGAATAGGATTCAAAAACGCGGAAGATCTCGAAGTTGATCAAGCATAAGAATATCAAGACTCTCTTGTATTTAACCAAGGCGAGTCAATAATTTGATCATATTGAGCTTATATTTTATGCAAATTATATTCCTTTAAATTATTAAAATTGCATGCTTTAATTCTTTAAGCAAATGTATATTAAAACTTAAGGTAGTTAAATACCTATTTGATGATTAATTAATTAATATGCCAACCTTGACCATTTGAATCCCTTAATCCCTGTCACCCTAGTAGCTATGTGGTAATTACTAGTTATATGTTGTACTTAAGCGACATGCTAGTCTTGCTTAAGTACCGAGTATTAAATACCCCAACACTACTACAAAACAGGCTATACTAGACATCTCATCACAGACAGTTCCTTTGGAACCGTCTGTGTTGTACTTATCACAAGCGGTTCATTTGGAACCGTGTGTGATAGGTAACTATCACAGACGGTTTGTAACTAGAACCATCCGTGATAAGTTATAAACGGTTCTTAAGAAAAATCGTCTGTGATAAGTTAAAAACGGTTCTTAACTAGAATCGTCTGTGATGTCTGCGAATACTTCACAGACGGTTTTTGATATAAACCGTCTGTGATAGGTATCTCATCACTGACGGTTTGTATTAAAAACCGTCTATGACTTGAAATTTCTCTCCGATTTTACCATGGCTTGGAATTTTCCTTACTCTCTGATTATACTATGGCTTGGAATTTTAGCACAGCACACAATCTTCTGCCATAGCAGCCAATCCTCTGCTACGCCCCTGCCGTGGCACACAATCCTCTACCATGGCAGCCAATCCTCTATCGCGGCACACAATCCTCTGCCGCAGCACACAACCCTCTGCCGCGGTAGCCAATCTTCTGCCATTGTGTGCCACGTCAGAGGCACCGCAGAGGATTGTGTGCCGCGGCAGAGGATTGTGTGCCATGACAAGGGCACGGCAGAGGATTGTGTGCGACGACAGAGGATTGTGTGCCGCGGCACAAGCGCGGTAGAGGATTGTGTGTGATGGCAGAGGATTGTGTGCCGCGATAGAGGCGCGGCAGAGGATTGTGTGTCATGGCAGAGGATTGTGTGCCACGACAGAGGATTGTGTGCCACGGTAGAAGATTGGCTGCCACAGCAGGGGCGCAGCAGAGGATTGGCTGCCACGGCAGGAGCACGGCAGAGGATTGACATTTCAAGCCATGATAAAATCAGAGAGTCATGGCTGCCACGGCAGGAGCACGGCAGAGGAAATTCGAAGCCATGGAAAAT
This sequence comes from Ampelocalamus luodianensis, assembly GCA_036346255.1. Taxonomy (NCBI): domain Eukaryota; kingdom Viridiplantae; phylum Streptophyta; class Magnoliopsida; order Poales; family Poaceae; genus Ampelocalamus; species Ampelocalamus luodianensis. Next base: position 4,036 of record JAYEVH010000346.1, read on the forward strand.
TCCAAGTCACAAACAGTTTTTAATACAAACTATCTGTGATGAGATACTTATCACAGACGGTTTGTATTAAGAACTGTCTGTGATGAGATACTTATGACAGACGGTTCATGATACGAACTGTCTATGATATGTTGTCACAGACGGTTTTTGTATGAAACCGTCTGTGATTCACAGCGCGGGAGTACGAAAAATTTTGAACGCGTACGCGGGAAGTAAAATATTTTGGTACTGTCCTTATATATTGAACACCGGAGAAGGAGATCTAGGCGAAGGAGGACGCTGCCAGGAGGGCGCACAGGAGGAAGTCCACGACGGCAGCGCCGAAGTCCGCTACTGCGGCAGTAGCCGCAGACAAGGTGGTGGTGGCGGAGAAGGAGGGCATAAGCTTGGCTTTGGTTCCGTCTTGCACCGATGCCACTCACGGTATGCGAAACTAATCTCTTGTTGGTTCTTGTTAATTACTGATTTGACGAAATCATTTGCTTTGAATCACTAATTGTTCCCTTGTTCTTCTTTCCTGGGCAATTTTTCTATCCATTTCTTTCTAATTGGTCTTATTTTGAATCACAGGAACTAACGTTGTGGAGCAGACTGGGTGGGAAGGTCTCTGTGAAAGGATCGTCGAATTGTTGATGTGGAAGAATGTCGCAAAATCAACACTCTAGTTTGGGCTGGGTTCCATGTTCTTCTTCTCTTGCTCCTTTTCAAGAGAGATCACCTTTAGGCATGCACAACCTGCTACACTTTTACGTGAAATTCCTGCTTTGCTGTATTTTTGTTGTTGTTGTGAAACCTTGTAAAAAAACAAAGTTTGCTAAGTAATCGAAAATCTTTGATTGCTGGAATCTTAGGTATTGCCTATTCTTCTCTTCGGTACTAAGTATGATAGTCTGGTTACGGAATGGAGGCTTCTAGCCGCAGGTACAATTTTTTTTACAATAGAAAAAACTATCACAGACGGTTCTTGTTTAGAACCGTCTGTGAAAATATACTATCACAGGCGGTTCTAAACAAGAACTGACTATGATACATTTTTTCACAAACAGTTCAGAAAACCGTCTGTGATGAACCTTTGTGTAGTAGTGCAATCAACATCTCTTCAAACATGAAATGGTTTGGGCAGTCATTGGAGGTCCATGACTGAAATAAATGTGATAATTTGGTTTTACTCCTCAAAACCCTATGAAATGAAATGATTGAATGGATGATTCTTGTTGAATGAAATGATTGAATGGATATATGCATACATGTCACTGTTTGAATGAAATGATTGAATGGATACATGCATAGATGTTGTTGTTTTCTGTTTATAGAGGTATTGTCACACCAGTGCCCATAGTGTGACAGACTAGTACTGTCACGCCTGGATCCCTAGCGTGATAGGACCTAGCACCAGATGCGGGGTGCTGGCATGCAATGCCTCTGGAGTTGCTCACGCATTGGTGTGGTAGCACGGTCCTGTCATGCCAGTTCCCATGGTGTGATAGGCTGGTACAGTCACTGTAATACCCTAAAATATATTCGAAAGGATGTAACCGGGAGAGAATGAAATACTCAAAGCGAGAGAAGCAATTAATCGGGATAGAATAATTTAATCGTAGAGATTAATTTAATCGGGGAAGATTTCTTTAGAAAAGCTTCAAAGCAAGAAAGAGAGGGGTTTTCCGATTTAGTTGGCAACTGGCTTGGGCCTAGGCCCATGTAGGGCTGGCTGGCCAGGGGAGGCGCCACCCTCCCCAAACCCTAGCCGCCCCACCTTTCCTCTCCCACCCCAACCGGCCGCCACCCCCTCTCCCCTCCACCTCCTCCACCCTCCCTTGCGCCTCTCCACTCCCCACCACCTCCATTGCTGCTGGCCAAGGAGGAGAAGGAGCTCCATTGTAGCCGGCCAAGGAGGAAGAAGAAGGAGAAAGGAAGAGAAGGAAGAAGAAGGAGAGGGAGAAGAGAAGAGAAGAAGGGATCCGCAGCGGAAGCGTGGTGGTCATCATCCCCGCTGTGTACTCTCTTCGTTTCGGCAAGGGTAACCCGTGGTTCTTTGCTTTAGGTCATTTTCTAGTTGTCTAATTTTCGGATGTCAGTTCGTCGATATTCTGCAGCGGTGAAGTTTGTCGGTTTTGATTAGGTTAGAGGCAGATTTGGGTCTGGGTGTCTCCTAGAAAGTTGTAGCTATCGTAGTTACCTTTCATTTCCGACAAGAATCAAGTCATTCGGACTTCGGTAGCCAAAGTTATGAATTTATTAGTACTTCTGTGTTTCTGGAGAGAAGCAGATTTGCTAGTGTTAGTTAACCTGATAGAAGCGCTTATTTAGAGGGGTTTCAGAGGGTCTCACCATAACGAAAAATGAGGTTAATCCTCTTAGCTTTCAGGAAAGCTAAAGATCACTGAATTCGGACGAACGTAGAGAAAGTTATGATAGTTTCTTTGTCGCTGTCCAGAAACCCGACGTGAAATGTTTGCTCTGATTAAATAGATTGGTAGGTCTGGTAGATGGCCGAATCAGAGGTCTCCCCAACTAAGTTTATTTAGACATTTCAATTACCTTTTCAGATTGTCCAAGATCATCCTATTTGGACTCCTGAGCAGAAAGTTATGAATTTTGAAGTCTGCTGTCCGCAGTGACCGATCGCTAGAAATTAGAAAAGCTAGACGTGATAAGAAGATTAGCGATTTCGATTGTGATGTGATGTATGGTTTTGGTCCAGTATGCTATTCTTAGTTTGGGGTTATCTACTTGTCCAGGTGGCAGCGAGATCCCAAGGGCAGCACCACTTCGCGTCCGCCGTTCTCTGCGGTTGAGGCAAGTATTCGGGTTTATGTGTAGTATTGGTTGCATGTCATGATTGAGTGGTGTATTGTTCATCATTGCCATGTGAATGTGTTGTGGAGATGATTCTAGTTGTGTTGATGCTTGCGAGTTATGTTTAAGGTTCCTTCATGATGCTATTGTTTACATACTCTGACTACATATTGAGTTATGATATTGGAAATATGATGTTGTAGTTCTTATGCATGTTGGAGCATTTTGAGACTTGATCACGTGGTGACCAAGAGTACAATGTTGAGGTCCCCGTCATATGTAATGACAAGCTTGAGGTCCCCGCATTCATGGAATGTGGGCAATGGATCTGAGAGGTCCCGTCATTGTGATGACGGGCAAAGGTCCCTATACATGTGATGTATAGGCTCTTGGTCCCCTGTGCTGAGAGGGCACGTGCATGGGTATTCATTGACGGATGAATACCCCGCATTACCGGTAAAATGCGAAACGAGATAAAGATCAAAGAGTGCATAGCATTATCACCATTTAAATATTTGAAATGTCTTAATGGTGTTGAATAAAGTTGTTTTTAGATGTTATATCTATATGAATGTTGCAACCTTGTTGATACTTGCTGAGTCGTATGGCTCACCCTTGCTTTGTCTTGTTATAGGTACTTCTGGCAAGAACGTCATGCATGGGAGGGAGTAGGCATTGGAAAGCACGCACTACCTCACAACATTTATGCAATTGCTATTTGGTTTCATTTAGGAATAAATAACTGTGTGGAGACTATCTAGGGATGTTTTATGATGTTGGTTGTTGGATTATTCATGGTTATGAGAATGATGTTAATTGTTTACAATCGAACGATTATTTTATATGCATGAAAGACTTGGATTATAGAAATAATAATAAATGCCATGATCATCTGTTGATACCTCGATTTTGTTGTTCATACAAAGGAAGTTCTGTCGAAAAATTTATAGAATGTTCTAGTTAGTTTAATTCTTGTAGCATTCTAGGCTCATGTGGAGCTGGGGTGTTACAGTCACGCCAGGGATCCTGGCGTAACAGGACTTAGCACCAGAAGCGGAGTGCTGGCTTGCAACGCCTCTGGAGTTGCCCACGCATTGACGTGGCAGCACGGTTCTGTTATGCTAGTTCCCTTGGTGTGAAAGGCTGGTGCTGTCACGCCAAGGATCCTAGCGTGACAGGATTTAGCACCAGAAGCGGGGTGCTGGCTTGCAGCGCACCCCCGCTCGCTCCACATGACGAGCTCCACCTCTGCTGAGCTGAGCAGTCGCCGTAGCACGCAGGAGCCTCACCCCAGCGCATCCCGCCTCGACTCGGCTATAATATATAAGGAGAGCGCCAAAATATTTTTCCTCCCGCGCACGCGTTGAAAAAATTTCGCCCTCCTGCGTTGCGAATCACAAACATCATAGACGGTTCTTAACAATAACTGTCTGTGATGAGGACAGGAGGTCACAGACGGTTCGTGTTGAAAACCATCATGAAGTATCACTGCATCGCTCAACAAGAACCGCTCGTGATATTTAGCGTAACTGCTCGATACTTCACAGACGGTTTTCAACACGAACCGTCTGTGACATTATCTCTTCACAGACGGTTTTTAGCGCAGCCAGTAACACATACGATCGCTAAACCAAAACTGTCTGTGGTTGTATTTAATACAGACGGTTTTGGTCAACCGTCTGTGATGGGGCGTCTAGTATTAGCCTTTTTGTAGTAGTGAGTGGCGCTCCTCTACTCGCTGCTGCAAAGGCTGGGGCACCAGGGATTATTTTATCTATCTGCAAACAAATTTTTATGCTTATTTCTTGTCTAATCTTGCTATGAGGCAAATGTTATTCAGCTCCATACAGTTCATACTATAAATTTTCGTATTCTTGTTCTCTCATGAATTAGTGATTCAATTTTTTGGTGAATCCTTCATGCATAGCATTGACTTGTTTAGCTTCAATTCAGTCACTGTTGGGTTCTTACTCTCTTTTTTTCTCCCTTGTAGATGGTTCGCCGCCGATGCTGGCGAATGATGACTAAAATGAACTGCACCGCAGCGGCAGATGTTGTTCAACCTACCCCCGCTCGGAGTGGCTCATCGCGTGCTACATCACGGGCAATGACTTCCACTTCGGTCGCACGAGACAAGGAGGAGAAAGAGGAGAATGACGACGACGATGTGGATGCCAGGTTGCCCGATGAGATGGTCCTCTCGGACCTTGTTGGTGTGCCTACCGCCACGCAGCTGACTCAGGCCACGCCCCTGTGCCGTCAGCACCGTGATCGCACAGACATTAGTTCAGTCAACGTCGTCGAGGGCACACGCGGCGAACATCCAGCGTCTAGGTTCACACCGAGAACGGGTGTGCGCCGAAAGCGCAAGTGATGTAATGAATGGGTATATGCATGTATGAATGACTAGATAGAATCAAATGATTGAATGAAATGATTGAATAGATGAATCTTGTTGAATGAAATGAAATGATTGAATGGATGATTCTTGTTGAATGAAATGATTCAATGGATATATGCATACATGTCACTGTTTGAATGAAATGATTGAATGGATACATGCATAGATGTTGTTGTTTTTTGTTTATAGAGGTATTGTCACGCCAGTGCCCATGGCGTGACAGACTGGTACTATCACGCCTGGATCCTTGGCGTGATAGGACTTAGCACCAGATGCGGGGTGCTGGCATGCAATGCCTCTGGAGTTGCTCACGCATTGGCGTGGTAGCATGGTCCTGTCATGCCAGTTCCCATGGCGTGATAGGCTGGTACAGTCACGCCAGGGATCCTGACGTAACAGGACTTAGCACCAGAAGCGGAGTGCTGGCTTGCAACGCCTCTGGAGTTGCCCACGCATTGACGTGGCAGCACGGTTCTGTTATGCTAGTTCCCTTGGCGTGAAAGGCTGGTGCTGTCACGCCAAGGATCCTAGCGTGACAGGATTTAGCACCAGAAGCGGGGTGCTGGCTTGCTGAAGGATCTAGACCCGTCATTATGTGTTAATGAAGTATTTTGGTGATTAATGACAAAAACAACTGTGAGACTAACACTCTTATTGTTATATCATGTTTAGTCTCAGCTTGGATATAAAAGTAAAAATCCAAACATGTATGTATTCATTAATGACAAATCTATTTGTAAGACTAACAATTCTATTGATTATCTATTGCTTAGTCGTGTTTGGATATAAAGATGAAAATACAAGAGGTATGCATTCTACTTCTTATTATATCTTGTGGCATTCCTCGGATCCAAAATATAGGTTAAACTCCACCAAAAAAGTTAACTTGGATATGTGCATATGTTTCCTTTACACATTTGTATATGCACACATTTAGGGGGAGTTCATTCTATATTTTGTGGTTTCATTAGTATTGATCCATATTCTCTTTCCACATATATTAAGGATCTTTACTTGAAATATATCTTTGAATATATTTAACTTGTGTAGTTAATATATTCATATGAGTATATACAACTTGTGTAGTTCGTATACACTCATATTTAGTATATACAACTTGTAGTTCGTATATACTCATGGTATATATAACTTGTGTAGTTCATATATACTCATGTTACTTTATATTCAATTATTTCCAATTGTGTTGTGGGACTAATGGGTGTGCTAAGATGTGTTCAAGGCTTAGTCCCGGAGTTTGAATGTTGACATGGAAAGGAAATGCAAAGGTGATAAAAGATCGATATGGCTCAAGACAAAGGAGTCATGCATTGCATTTCGAAAAGCTTCTGGAAGAAGTTCAGTGGGAATCGGTATGACCGCATTTGGTAAGCGGTACTACTGATGTGCGGTAGTACCGGAGTTCATGTGGCGGAACTACCGCGTAACGGTATGACCGCAAATATGTTGGCGGAACTACCGCAACCCGGTTGTTCCGTTTATTATGTGACGGTATGAAAAATTCCAGAGAAGGTGTTTTTCTGTATTTCTCGAGCCTCTGGAAATCGGTAGTACCGTGATCGAGAAACGGCATGACCGAGAGCGGTAGATATCGATGCCGCTTGGCGGTAATACCGCACCTGTCAGTAATAGCTTGTTTAGAAGCATTTATGCAGGTATATCTTGGTAATTAATGTTAATGACATTGTGGGACTAACATTTTCCATGAGTTGGATAAATAGGATATGTTCCAGGGTGATGAAGACTTTGGATGACATCATGTGTTGATGCATATCAAGATCTCGAATAAGAGATGATCATGAGTTGATCATCGAGTCAAGAGAAGACTCATCATGTGTTGATTGAGGTCAAGTAAAAGATGCATCATGGGTTGATGCATATCAAGACGATGACCCGAACATGAAGCTAGGATGTGAGTCATCAAGCTTCAAGTGGATGGTCAAGACAAAGGCATGACTAGCTAGGGCTAAGGATGTGTTTCTAGTCTTTTACCGGTCTTGGTGTTTGGTTTGAAGACCGGATTGCTAGTATAGGTTGCCGTACTATTAAGAGGGGTCTTGTCTAGTAGCTTGAGTCTCATCATGTGTTGATAGCTCAATCTTGCTTGCTCTAGCTCACCGTGGCATGATGCTATTATTTGCAAATGTGTTTTGCAAATAGTCGAGGCTCATGCATTTAATCCTTGTAACATGTGACTATACTTTGCAAATGTGTTTTGCAAATGATTGAAGTCCATGTACCTACTCCTTGTGGCATGATCTAAGTTTGCAAATGTGTTTTGCAAATGGTTAAGATTCATGTGTATTCCCTTGACATGGTCTAAGATTGCTTGTTGCTAATTCTTTGGACTTAGACCATGGTAGTGGCTCTTTTGAGTTGTGCTTTTTGATTTGATCAAATGTGTTTGTGATCAATCAAATAGGTGGGTTGTGTATCCCTCTGAATAAGCTTTCAATAGAGTCCAAGATCACTCAATTCCGACATCGGAGTCAAAAGTTATGACCTTTTTACCGAGTGTCGTCTCTGCCGAAAATTGGGCTGCGGTAGTACCGCCCTTATAACAGTGGTAGTACCGCAGAGCGGTAGTACCGCCCATATAACTGCGGTAGTACCGCACTAATGCTGTAACGGTTAGTTTTTGCTGATTTCAGCTCCCAACGGCTAGTTTTTGTTGTGGGGGCTATAAATACCCCCCTTGGCCGGTTGAGAGGTAACTCTTGGCATCTCATTTCACTCACTTGAGCTAGTGTGAGCTTCTCCATTCAATTGTGCATGTGTTACACCTTGTGAGCAAAAGGGAGAGGTGCTAGTTGCATATGTTGCAACTAGAATTGGATTGAGCATCCAATTGTGCATGTGTTGCACTCGGTGAGAGTCAAGCAAGGGGCTTGGCTTATTACTCTTGGTGTTTGCCGACACCTAGACGGCGTGGAGGCGTCGTGGTCTGGTGATCTTCTCAAGTGAAACTTGTGAGAAGGCTCGGTGTTTGTGAGTGGCTTGGTGCTCGCCATCTCCGGAGTGGAGTAAGAGTAACCCTAGTGGAGCGAGGTGTTGATCCCTCGGAGGAAGGCTTAATTCGTGGAGCTAACCCAATTGGTTTGGGTTTCCCTCAACGTGGACTAGGGGAGACCGGCAAGTCTCTGAACACCACGGTAAAACATCACCGTGTCATTGTGGTTTGCATTCTATTACTTTACATTGTGCAATTTATATTTCTTGTATTAAATTGCTTATTCATTGTGTACGAATGCTTGTCATGCTTTGTACTATTTACATTGCTTAAATTGAATTGCTTACAAGTCCATGCTTGATTGATTATTATCAATAGACTTGTATTGTTGGTGCACTTAATTGAACCTAGTTGATTTATGCTTTAATTGTGCAAAACCGTATTATTATAAGCTTCCGTATTAGAAATCGGTTTTAGCGCATAGAAGTTTTAAAACGCCTATTCACCCCCCTCTAGTCGGCCTCCTCGATCTTACAAGTGGTATCAGAGCTTGGTCTCTCATTTATTAGACTTAACCGTCTAGAGAGTAAAGGATGACGACTAGTGATATAGTGCACCTCGGTGAGACACCTCAATTTAGTGGCACAAATTATGCTCATTGAAAAATCCGTATGTCATGTTATTTTAAGGCCATGAGCCAAAATATATGGCGGATTGTAGATGTAGGCTTTTCTCCTCCATTGGATCATCTTGCTCCAACAATTGAGGAAGAGAAATGCTTACATCTCGACGCTTAAGCAATTAACGCTTTATTTAGTGCTTTGAGCGTAGATGTGTTCAATGAAGTATGCGATCTCAAGAATGCCCATGACATGTGGACACAATTACAATGCCATTATGAAATGTCCACTTTCACAAGTGATGATTGCATACAAGAATGAATGTCGGGAGAAGAATGCTCAACTTCTAGCTCCGACAATGATTACACATCAACTCCATCAACATCGCCTCATTGCTTTATGGCTAAAGGTAAAAATGAGGTAAATAATTATGAGCCTTCATATGATGAATTGATGGAGATGCTAGAAGAATTAAATGAATATATTGGAAAAGAAAAGAAGAGATTCAAGGTTTTAGAGAAAGAGCATATCTCTCTTCAAAATAATTATGATGTACTAAAAGATGAACATGAAACTCTTCTTCTAAATGAGCTTAAAAAGTCTAATGTGGATATCGGAATTACATGTAATTTAATAGATGATTTGTCATGCATAGCTTCTATTTCTTGCAATTCATATAAAGTCAATATATCCACTTCATGTGATGATTTAATTGATATGCCTTATTGCTCTAGTGAAAATATTTCTATTTCCTCTATGTCTTGTGAGACTAACCTTGTAGAGGAAAACAAAAAGCTCAAGACCCAAGTCTCAAATTTGAGAAATGACTTGGATAGAAGCTACAAAGGAAAAGCCACTCTTGATGATATCTTGAGCAAGCAACAAAGATCAAATGACAAGAGTGGAATTGGCTTCACTCCCATGAAGAAAAGGGAGAATAGCAAGACAAGGCACAATTCAAGACACACAAAGAATGTCAAGTGCTTTGATTGTCATCAAAAGGGTCACCTCTCCTCCATATGCCCTAACAAGGAATATTACAAGAGAGGAGTTGACTTTATTGCCAAGAAAAAAGTGAAGAGCATCCCAAAGCAAAAAAGAAAAGAAATACACAAATATCAAATGCTTTGGATGTTATAAGAAGGGACACATTGCCTCGGTGTGCCCAAATCAAAAGAATGTCAAGTCAAGACATTCAATGAAGAGGCAAGCCGACAATGAGCAAGATAAGAAGACATCAAGGGGAAGCAAAAGCCCAACTTGCTATAATTGCCGGGAAAAAGAACATTTTAGTAAGGAATGTCCGAAAGGTATCACTCCTAAGCCCATTGTTTATAATGATCAATATTTGCTTAGAAAAGATAAGAATAGCAATGTGTTTGCTAGATGTGTTAGTTCACATAAAACTAATGCAAGGGCCATTTGGGTGCCCAAATCCATTGTGACTAACATTCATGGACCCAACCAAGTATTGGGTACCAAATGCGCTTAAATGCTTAATAGGTACTTGGAGATGCATTGGAGGTTTGGCTCACACATGAAGAGGTGGAATTCACCATATGCAAAATTGGAGCCAAGCTTAAGGATGATCAAGTCATATCATAAGCCAATGCTATTTCGGTAACAAGTACTTACATTGAAGTATCTAGACCCTTTGCCTTGTGTAGGTTGTATTCATGAAAATCTTATAAAAAGGGTGTTCTTGCTCTTGTGCTTAATCTTGATTATTGAAATCTTAAGCAAGATGGTTGTGGCACGTTAAGGAGGAGTGCTAAGTCATAATCATGTATATCACATCCCTAAGTGTGCCCAAATAAATTAAGTGCTAGTAATGTTTTTCAAAATTGAGCCTTTTAACCAAAAGTCAAAAATTTCATAACTATAAGTAATCCTTTGAAAAACTAGTTGCAAAATGTATACAAATACATTTCAAAGGTTTACCAAAGGCTTTGGTTCAAGAAAAACCTATTTAAAGTGAAAATGAATTTCAAGCCAAAAATATAGATCATAATATCTTGTTTTTGACTTAAACTAGATTTTTGTGTAAAATCTATTCTAAAAGGAATTTGAAAATCTTTTCAAAAGAAAAATCCTAGAGTTGGCTATTCTAAACCTTTTTGGTATTCAAATGATTTCAAAAGGACCAACCAAATAAAAGTTATTTGATTTTAAAACTCATCCAAAATCCTAGTTAGACCTAAGAGGTCACTTTCTAGCACTTAAGCGAATTTTGTCATATGAGCCAAAATTATTCACATGAATTGGTCCATAATGGTATTTATAACTCATACATGAAAATGGTTGCTTTAAAAATCTTTAAATTTAATCTTTTGCTCACATTGGCTCCATTCCAAACTTTATCCCAAATTCTCCAGAAAAATCGGAACTACCGGCATTCTATCTACGATACTACCGACTTGCGGTACTACCGGTCCTTGAACTGTGGTATTACCGATTATCCTGACAAAACAACCAATCTCAATTCTTTCAATTCTAAATCTATTGTGGTTGTTTCCCAAAGTTAAGATTGATTCTTGTTATCTTTGCAAGCTACCCTCAAATACTTATCTTGATCACCTTGTGATATTCTTATTATTACAAGTGGTATTTCTTATTCAAGTGGTAGCTACCTTGATCATCATAACCACGGAATGAAATTCACCCTTGTTTGACAAGTGATATTCTTTCAAATGATATCAACTTATTCCTTATTGTGATATCTTTTTAAGTGGTATCTAATTTCATTCCATTCAAACTTGAACCAACTTTGGCTACTCCTTTTAGTCAAGATGTATATTGATTCCTTGCAAGCTACTCACTACTATTTCTCCTTGATTGCAAATTGCAATTATTCAAGTGGTATTCTTTCTAATAGTAGCTTCTCAAAATCATCTTAACATCGGCATGACTCATTCCTTACAAATGATTTCATCTTATTCCTTCAAGTGATATTTTTTTAAAAAAAAAATTGTATCAAACTTCATTCCTTGCCGATCATGCCTCTCTTGACCAAGCTTGTGTACTCTCCATAGTATACAAGTGGATTCTCTCTTATCTTTGGATGTTTTCTTTGAAGAATCTTTGCGAGAGAAGTTTCAAGCACCTTGCAAATTTCAAGTCTTGTTGACATGTAGCATTTACATGTGGTATCTACAAGTGTTTCACGACTTTCTTTCAAGTGTGATCCACAAACAAGACATCTTCTAGTGCTTAATGTCAATAAGGGAGATTGATTGGACTAAGAGAGCCTTTGTGTGTCAAAGAAGTAAAACATTTGTGTAAGGAGGAGTTCTTTATGAAAAACTTATTAAATATTTTGAGCTTACTTAAAAGGGGGTAAAGTATTATATTTTATGGGAAAACTAATTTACATTTTGTCCAAAATGGTTTATGGATCTTGCGAATGCATATTTTCATTCTCATTTGCTTCATTTGGTATTCTTGGAGTGATAGTGTTAATAATATGCAAGCTTAGCTTTTTAAAGACCCTCTGTGGTCAAAAGTAAAAAATCTTGCTTAAAAGGTTCAAATTTGTGAAAAACTAGATAAAAGTACTTAAATATGTATTTTAAATGTTTTCCAATGCTTTTGAAGTAAAAATTTATCTTTTAGAAACAAAATAGCAAATTCGGTGTCAAAATGATCTTGTATGATCTTGATTATGAATTAAACGACATATTTTCATAAATCAAAATCCATTGAGTTTTTGAAAAAGTTGTAAATACCAAACTCGAAGGGTTGGTCATTTCAAACATTTCTTTAGTTCAAAGTTTTTACAAAAGACCAACCGTTGAAAAGTTATATTCATTTCAAGTTCGCCGAAAAACAAGCTTTTACCCAAAATAACCTATTCTTGCATATAGTGAGTTTCGCTATTTGAGCCGGATTTCTTTGTGTATCTTGGCTTGAAATAGTATTTCTAACTCGTACAAAACCAATAAAGTTAAAAACTCCACGAAATTCATATTGGTTTCTATTTTGAACTTTCAATGCAAAATCATTCTCTTTACTTGCCTTCAAAGCGCATTTTGCCTTATCTTTTAAAAGAAGAATCTTTTTAACAAAATTCTTTTTGAGAAACATTCTAAATAGTCCAAAGTTTAATTCTGGAAATTTTCAAAGTATTTGGACTTTATTTGAAAAGGTTTTGCCTTTTTCTTCTCTTTGAACAAAAAGGTTGCCTACAAAGCTCATTTTGGCATATCTTTTGAATGGAGACTCCTTTTTCGAAAATTCTTGCTGGAAAAGTTTCTTAGGAGTCTCAAGTTTATTTCTGCAAAATTTAAAAGTATTTCGACGTGATTTGAAAAAGTTTTGACTTTTTCTCTCTTTGATCAACTTGCTGAAAATTCAGATTTGTGCATGTTTTGAGCTGATTTGTGATTTTTGTATCTCCAAATGGGTTCATAATTTGAGGAATCTCTAATGATGGTATTTTATCCTCTATATTTTATCTTCTATGCCAAATTTTCTCAGATTTATTGGAGCTCATTTAACCATTGTTTCATCTGTCTTTTGAAGCTTAAATGGAATTGTCAAAATCTGAAAAACCTGAAATTTTCAGTTTTCTGAAACATTGTGATTTTCATATCTTCAAAATGGTTGATATTTGGCTGTGCCTCCCAAAATGGAAGTTGTGTGTATTTGTACGGACTAGCTCTATGATTTATTTCATATTTTTTGGAGCTTGTTTCCACACATTTTAAGTGTTGGCTTTTGAGCTCTTTTTGCAAAGTGAAAGAGTACTTTGAAAAGACTTCAAGAGAGCTTATTTGAATGTGTTCCAAATATCATTTCCTTTAGAAAACTCAAAATATGGCCTTATTTCAAGTTGTTTGGCTCCTTTCGGTCATAAAGGGGGCAATAAAATGAATTCTATTGCCAAGCTCATGGTTTTGCAAAGACTCTCTTTTGGCTTAGATTTGTTTTGGATTTTTGGTGCTTAATGCCAAAAGGGGGAGAATTTGTGTGAGCTACATTTGGATATTCTTATGATTGTTTTATTTAATATTCTCTCTTGTGTTGCCAAAAGGGGGAGAATTCTTTTTTCTTGCTTAGTGCAAAAAGGGAAGAATTCTCTAAGTTTTATACATGCATAAAGTCAAATAAGCTTTCTTTCTTATCATATGTTGACCTATATCCAAATATTGCTATTAATGATGGATTTGTCATCAATCACCAAAAAGGGAGAGATTGAAGGATCTAGACCCGCCATTATGTGTTAATGAAGTATTTTGGTGATTAATGACAAATACACTTGTGAGACTAACACTCTTATTGTTATATCATGTTTAGTCTCAGCTTGGATATAAAAGCAAAAATCCAAACATGTATGTATTCATTAATGACAAATCTATTTGTAAGACTAATAATTCTATTGATTATCTATTGCTTAGTCGTGTCTGGATATAAAGATGAAAATACAAGAGGTATGCATTCTACTTCTTCTTATTATATCTTGTTGCATTCCTCGGATCCAAAATATAGGTTAAACTCTACCAAAAAGGTTAACTTGGATATGTGCATATGTTTCATTTACACATTTGTATATGCACACATTTAGGGGGAGTTCATTCTATATTTTGTGGTTTCATTAGTATTGATCCATATTCTCTTTCCACATATATTAAGGATCTTTACTTGAAATGTATCTTTGAATATATTTAACTTGTGTAGTTAATATATTCATATGAGTATATACAACTTGTGTAGTTCGTATACACTCATATTTAGTATATACAACTTGTAGTTCGTATATACTCATGGTATATATAACTTGTGTAGTTCATATATACTCGTGTTACTTTATATTCAATTATTTGCAATTGTGTTGTGGGACTAATGGGTGTGCTAAGATGTGTTCAAGGCTTAGTCCCGGAGTTTGAATGTTGACATGAAAAGGAAATGCAAAGGTGATAAAAGATTGACATGGCTCAAGACAAAGGAGTCATGCATTGCATTTCGAAAAGATTCTGGAAGAAGTTCAGTGGGAATCGGTATGACCGCATTTGGTAAGCGGTACTACCAATGTGAGGTAGTACCGGAGTTCATGTGGCGGAACTACCGCATAACGGTATGACCGTAAATATGTTGGCGGAACTACCGCAACCCGGTTGTTCCGTTTGTTATGTGACGGTATGAAAATTCCAGAGAAGGTATTTTTTTGTATTTCTCGAGCCTCTGGAAATCGGTAGTACCGCATCTGAGAAACGGTACGACCGGAGAGCAGTATTACCGGATGCCAGTTGGCGGTAATACCGCACCTGTCAGTAATAGCTTGTTTAGAAGCATTTATGCATGTATATCTTGTTAATTAATGTTAATGACATTGTGGGACTAACATTTTTCATGAGTTGGATAAATAGGTTATGTTCCAGGGTGATGAAGACTTTGGATGGCATCATGTGTTGATGTATATCAAGATCTCGAATAAGAGATGATCATGAGTTGATCATCGAGTCAAGAGAAGACTCATCATGTGTTGATTGAGGTCAAGTAAAAGATGCATCATGGGTTGATGCATATCAAGACGATGACCCGAACATGAAGCAAGGATGTGAGTCATCAAGCTTCAAGTGGATGGTCAAGACAAAGGTATGACTAGCTAGGGCTAAGGATGTGTTCCTAGTCTTTTACCGGTCTTGGTGTTTGGTTTGAAGACCGAATTGCTAGTATAGGTTGCCGTACTATTAAGAGGGGTCTTGTCTAGTAGCTTGAGTCTCATCATGTGTTGATAGCTTAATCTTGCTTGCTCTAGCTCACCGTGGCATGATGCTATTATTTGCAAATGTGTTTTGCAAATAGTCGAGGCTCATGCATTTAATCCTTGTAACATGTGACTATACTTTGCAAATGTGTTTTGCAAATGATTGAAGTCCATGTACCTACTCCTTGTGGCATGATCTAAGTTTGCAAATGTGTTTTGCAAATGGTTAATATTCATGTGTATTCCCTTGACATGGTCTAAGATTGCTTATTGCTAATTCTTTGAACTTAGACCATGGTAGTGGATCTTTTGAGTTGTGCTTTTTTATTTGATTAAATGTGTTTGTGATCAATCAAATAGGTGGGTTGTGTAGCCCTCTGAATAAGCTTTCAATAGAGTCCAAGATCACTCAATTCCGACATCGAAGTCAAAAGTTATGACCTTTTTATCGAGTGTCGTCTGTGCCGAAAATTGGGCTGCGGTAGTACCGCCCTTATAACAGTGGTAGTACCGCCCGTATAACTACGGTAGTACCGCACCAATGCTGTAACGGCTATTTTTTGCTGATTTCAGCTCCCAACGGCTAGTTTTTGTTGTGGGGGCTATAAATACCCCCTTGGCCGGTTGAGAGGTAACTCTTGGCATCCCATTTCACCCACTTGAGCTAGTGTGAGCTTCTCCATTCAATTGTGCATGTGTTGCACCTTGTGAGCAAAAGGGAGAGGTGCTAGTTGCATATGTTGCAACTAGAATTGGATTGAGCATCCAATTGTGCATGTGTTGCACTCGGTGAGAGTCAAGCAAGGGGCTTGGCTTATTACTCTTGGTGTTTGCTGACACCTAGACGGCGTGGAGGCGTCGTGGTCCGATGATGTTCTCAAGTGAAGCTTGTGAGAAGGCCCGGTGTTTGTGAGTGGCTTGGTGCTCGCCATCTTCGGAGTGGAGTAAGAGCAACCCTAGTGGAGCGAGATGTTGATACCTCGGAGGAAGGCTTAATTCGTGGAGCCGACCCAATTGGTTTGGGTTTCCCTCAACGTGGACTAGGGGAGACCGACAAGTCTCCGAACACCACGGTAAAACATCACCGTGTCATTGTGGTTTGCATTCTATTACTTTACATTGTGCAATTTATATTTCTTGTATTAAATTGCTTATTCATTGTGTACGAATGCTTGTCATGCTTTGTACTATTTACATTGCTTAAATTGAATTGCTTACAAGTCCATGCTTGATTGATTATTATCAATAGACTTGTATTGTTGGTGCACTTAGTTGAACCTAGTTGATTTAGGCTTTAATTGTGCAAAACCGTATTATTATAAGCTTCCGCATTAGAAATCGGTTTTAGCGCATAGAAGTTTTAAAACGCCTATTCACCCCCCTCTAGTCGGCCTCCTCGATCTTACACTTGCAACGCCTCTGGAGTTGCCCACGCATTGGCGTGGTAGCACGGTTCTATCACGCCAGTTCCCTTGGCATGACAAGCTACTGTCACGCCAGGATCCCTGGCGTGATAGGACCCAACCCAAGATCAAACCAAAACACTCCCTCGCTAGCTTATCAGATAGACAAGACCATACTCTGCCTACACAGCCCACTCGCATGAAAAATAACCACACTTTGCCATCAGCTTTTCAGATCAACATAACAACACTCCACCTCGCCAGCTTTTCAGACCGAAAAGACAACACTCTACCACCCCAGCTTTTCAGATCGATATGACAACACTCCACCTCGCCAACTTTTCAGACCGAAAAGACCGCATGCAAACTTTACAGACGGATATGACAACACTCTATCATGCCAGCTTTTCAGACTAAAAAGACAACACACTAGGACTGAAATTGGTTAGACATAAATGACCACACTGTCCCACGCATCCTTTTCAGACGGAAGTAACAACACACTGTGATGCTACCTTTTCCGAATTGAACACACTCCACACATCGATTTCTTGTGTGTTCTTCCTTCACCATGAGTAGTACACCCTATCCGTTTATAAAAAGAGGTGGAAGAGACCTGAGGGAGAACACTTCATAACCACACCCAACACTACACCAAAGATTGCTTCACACAACTAAGAGGAAGAAGATTGCTTCACACAACCTTAGCCAACAATAATGTCCTCTTTGCTTCTTCCTATTCTATGTGCGTATGGTTTGTATGGACAATGCATCTGAATAGTGGTCCTATAGGTTATATCAGCAAATTGATATGGAGTTGTTTCTTCTTTATACATATCTGTTGAAAAATTATTGTGTTAGCCATAGACCTTTCGACATGTGAGCATTAGCTTTTGGGTCTGAGTCTTTGTGATCAATCCTTGGTGATTGCAGTTTTGATATACTTTACATGCTTGGATTGAACTACCATTTTGATGCAATGACAAAGCATGTTTCAATTATTGCGCCAGCAGGCCCCCGGTTAGCTGTGGTCGGTGGTGGCGCTAATCATGACTGAAGTGGCCGCCATGGTAATTTAATCTATGTTCCGTGAGCCTGATTTGAATTATTGGGACTTAAGCTTATTTCAAACGATCAAATCCATTCTAATATTATCTCATTTAGCAAGTCGTGCACTGGCAATCCTGTGCAAATCGCAGTTTCTGACCACTTCTGTTGCGAAATTTTGCATCCATTGTCTGATCCATTGATCGGTTCTCAAGAGCATTTTCTATAGCTAGTCCATTATTTCTTATGGTTGATATGATGCATACATCTATTTCATGTTTTATGTCACACACATAATGTAACTTTAGCCAACAATAATGTCCTCTTTGCTTCTTCCTGTTCTATGTGCTTACGGTTTGTATGGACAATGCATCTGAATAGTGGTCCTATAGTTTATATAAGCAAATTCATATGGAGTTGTTTCTTCTCTGTCCATATCTGTTGAAAAATTATTGTGTTACCCATAGACCTTTCGACATTTGAGAATTAGCTTTTGGGTCTGAGTCTCTGAGATCAATCCTTGGTGATAGTAGTTTTGATATACTTTACATGCTTGGATTGAACTACCATTTTGATGCAATGACAAATCATGTTTCAATTATTGATTTGCACACTTGGTAATTAGCTGTCCTTCTCCTGTTGCATGCAAAACTACTATGTTTAACATTATTTTTCGAGATCAATTGTGCACATATTGGTATGAAAAATTATTAAATTAAGAACTGTGCAGAGGGAAACATAAACATTGTGAGGACTAAAAGAATGTGGTGTACTAAATTATTTCCTTGTACACAATTTTTTTTTTTTGCAACATTATTTTCCGAAGTAAATTATTTTTTTTCAAATCATGTAGATTGTGTGTTACTAAAAAAACTTTCCCCTTAAATATTGCAGAGTATGAAGATAACTATAGAACTATTTACCATGGTGTAGGTTTGGCTTTCTTGTCGCACTTGCCACAATAGTAGTGATCACCCTTCTTTTCAAGTTGTTTTTTGCAATTGTCATCGTTACATGAGATGTACCAGCCATATCGTGTGTTGATCGCATTAATTGTTGCTTCCACAGTAAATATCCTTGCTTGCAGATTGAAGAGTATGCATATGTATTTACTTGCAATAGAAAAGTGCTAAAAGAATATCATTCCATACCTTATTTGAAGAGTCATTTGAAATCTCATTTAATTCTTGTAGTGTTTTCTTATTGTACTCCATTTGCTGTTCAAATGTCCCTTTTAGATGATCTTCGTTACCTATTTGTTTAATAGTATTTTCACGTGAACAATTCCTGTTCGCATGCAAATAAATATGAAGCATGTTAGGTCACACGACATGTAATAAAACAAAAATATTAACAAAGGAGTTTATCTTACCTATTATGTACTTCCATAGTCTCAGGAATGGGTAAATTTAAATAAACTTGTGTTGCATTGCTTGATGATAGAGAATAACCTGCACATGAAGAATAACATGCACATTTTGTGTACACTTATCACATCAATTATTTATTAATTTTGTGTAAAAACTTACTGCCAAATTTCTTTACTGTTGTAGATGTGACTACAATGGTTTTAGCTGTTGCACTGACATCGATTTGTTCTGCTTTGACACCCCATAATCTAACTTTTACTTCTTCATAACTGCCAACAAAGAAGCAAAAATAGTTTTAGAACATAAAAGAACACACTTAGGTAGCAGGGGAGTTTAAAGATTTCAATATCTTACTGCAGTTAGTCAAGTGGAAATTGTTTGAACTTACTCAATTAGTACCACAATGTCACGAATGTTGGAAACTCCAAAATTTGTTCGAGTTTCTTCAATTGGTCCTATGTATGTTGCAACTCCTATAACCTCTGTTGACCGTAAAAGTTAATTGGCATTAATAATTTATAATAAATTGAAGTTAAAACCTTGATTTCATTAATATCATACCTGAGAGATAAACCATGCCACCTATTCTTTTGGAGAGCATCTCAATATCACAAAATTTGAAACCATGCCTTGGAATGTCTTCTGTATCTTCAATCTTCTCTAAAGTTGTGGTTGCTAAAAAGTTGAGTACCTTGTCATTGTCCACTGGTCAGAATTTTGCTGTTGATTATACTTTCACATTTGTTATTATGTAGACCTTTCCTTCTTGAATTAATGATCTGAATTTTTCAACATAGTGCTTATTGATAACCCCATGCATCTTGGTACCCTGCATTTGTTTAAAAATTTGTTATTTAACTGTAAAAGTGGTAATTATAATAAAAGAATGATTAACCAACCTCTTCATCTAGAAGGATCATGTCAAGACTGATAAGTTCATAGGTACTAATTATGACTGTATTGTGGACTCGTATTGGGGAACTCATTACTACAGACGGAGTCGTGTAAGCAAACTAGCGGAAGCTTGAAGACGATCTGAAACCACCAAAAGCGGCAATGCAAATCAGAGCGCATATGGAAATTCAGTTGTAATACGGTAGACTTCAAAAATACTTACCGAGTCTGTACATACCGAGTCTGTTTCTTATTAGAAGATTGTATACGAATCGGTTTAGTTGGCTAGCCTTTAAATATCAATAGGTATTCTGTAAACAGAAGCAAGTAAGAATTAATCTATCATCTTCCAGTTGCTATCTTGCATCCTCTGAATTTCTCTGTTCCTTGCCCCTGCTATCCTACGTTCATGACGGCACCCTCTCGTCGAGTCCGATGTCCACGTCCGGCATCGAATCATTCGTATAACCTGCGTAGCCGAAGCAAGATACTGTTGGAGATATGCCATAGAGGCAATCATATTGATGATGATATTTCATTGTATCCATGATTTAATAAATGTTCCTTGAATATTGTCTTTGTGTTGATTAACAAGTATGTGACTTGTTTGTGAAACTCTTTACTTGTATGGTTATTCTAAAGTTGTCCCTAGTCGGAGTTCATGTGAGGACACACGTGAATGATTGATTAGCACATGTATCGGTTGATGACCATGTTTCACAGGTCATAGACATGGAGATGTCAAACCAATAATGTGGACACATGTTTAGAACATGGGGTTGGACCGACCCAACATGAGACATAGTAATTATTCTTATGGTTCTCTCTACACAATGTGTACGCCTTGTCCTTAGACCTGAGATTGTCGCATGTACTTGAGATGTGAATCGACCTACTTAGGGGCTATCAAACGCTACTCCGTAACTGGGTAGTTATAAAGGTAGCTTTCGGGTTTGTCATGAAGCATGCTGCGAGGCATGGTCAGTCGAGATGGGATTTGCCCCTCTCTACCTGAGAGAGATATCTCTGGGCCCCTCGAGTGATCGGATCCAGAAATGCATGGCCATGCTACTTAAGGTTAAGAGTTAACCTAGTAAGGGATTCGGATCACGGGATCGAGAAAGAGTGGTCAGCTTGGAGCTCGACCAAATATCGTGAGGCAAAGGGATTGGCATGTACATAACGTTGTGATGGTTCGTCCGATATGATCTTTACGTGCGTTTAGGAGTTGGCACGTCTTGCTAGAGGCCGCTACCAACTATTGACCAAGTATGTGTACTTGCGTCATGTCTAAACATACGTGAACCTATAGGTCACACACTTGAAGTGAAGCCTATTCGGATTGGATCCAATTAGATCGGGCATTGAGTCCTAATGGGCCTCTATTCGTAGAAGCCCATTATAAGGACGTCTATAAAAGGAGGCGGGGCGCATCGGTTAAGGGTTGAGTTTTTCGTGACATCCCCAAACCCGGCGCCACCCTCCCACGCCCTAGTCGCCGCGCGATCTAGTAGTCCGCGCGTCGCTCCCGCCTCTATGCGTGTGGATACCTTTGGAGGCGCCGTGGCGTTGGGACGAACCGCAAGAAAGGAGCTGTACGTGGGACACCGCGACGAGGACGAGGAAGTAGTACGACTACTCGCCCGACGCATTGCATCAATCGAGTACGACTACACCGCCCGACGTCTGCATCAACTTCCGCACTGCGTCTAGTGGTAAGACCGTGATCTATAATCGCGGTGATCTTGGTTTACGGGTAGAATTTTTTAATTTGCGCTAGTGTAGCCTACCCGTTTCCCTACAGATACATCATTTGGTATCAGAGCCGACCATCATGTCTTCCGGTGCGGAGAAGAACGGCAAGCCGCCAGCGTTGATGGCGGCGATCACCAAGTTGAAGCTTGAACTGAGCAAGCAAATACGAGAGAGTTTTTCGTCCCTGGAAGCTTGGGTGATTGCGCTAGAGGAGCGACCATCCAACATGGACGAACGAATAAAAAGGTTAGAAGATCATACAGGTTACGCCGGTATTCTGGGGAGCTTTCAGCCACAACTGGGAACGTCATCTCCCGAAGCCAAAATAGAACCCTGGAACATATCAGCGACTGAGACAATCCCGTCAGCACCTCTGCAGATTGGAGTGTTTCCAAAAGCCTCGACATTTTCAAATTTTGGATCGACGTCGTTTACCAGGACCTTACCAACTGTTCCGGCACCCTTACCGTTCCTGCCACAAAAATTTCCACAGCAGCGAGCGGCCGTTCCACAGGTGCCAACGGCAGTGCATCATCCTGCAGACACGACAATGCATCATCCTGCGGACCCGGCAGGGGTTCCACGTTATCACAAGCTAGAGTTTCCAACATACGACGGCAAAGAAGATCCCCTCGGGTGGATAAACCGTTGTGAGCAGTTCTTCTGGGGTCAACGTACCGAGGAAGGATACAAAGTGTGGCTTGAGGGCATATCACATGATCGATATAGCGCAGCAATGGTACATCCAATTGGAACGTGACGAAGGAACGCCGACTTGGCCCCGTTTCAAGGAGCGCTGCCACCTTCGATTCGGACCACCCATCCGTTCCAACCCTCTGGGAGAAATCGCAAATCTACGGATGACGAGTACAGTGGCCAATTACCAGGAGAAATTTTTGGCGTTGCTTTGCAGGGCCGGGCCGTTATCCAGTGAACAACAAGTGCAGTTATTCACGTCCGGACTGGCGGATATCTTGCGCATTGATGTGGAATTACAAAACTTACCCGACTTGTAGGTTGCCATGAGCTTCGCAAGAGCATATGAACAAAGGGCAATGCTTGCCGCTGCGCCAAACCAGCGAGGATGGTCACGTACTACTCACCTGGCCAAAGGAACAACTTCAACTGGTCGAGGGATTCCAAATTCGGCACCTCCTGCTGGCGGAGGTCCGGGACCATCCAGTACCGGCAGAAGGCAATTCAAACGGCTAACTGCAGCCGAGATGGCCGAACGGCGTGAAAAGGATTTATGTTTCAATTGTGATGAAAAGTTTATGAGAGGCCATCGATACAAGACGAGGACGAGGCAGTCGTAGAGGAACCAAGCGACAGGGAGGATCCGCATGTATTGCTGCACGCTCTCACTGGAATTTGCGCTGGCCAAACTATGCAAGTGCGAGTTCGAGTCGGAGACACCGAATTACTCGCGTTGATTGATTCTGGATCAACACACAACTTCATGCGGGATAAGGTGGTTGATCGGTTGGGAATTACGGTGCATCCCCGACGTGATTTGCAAGTTCTGGTGGCTAACGGGGAACGCATCTCCAGTAAAGGGATGATCCGTGGACTCCCGATTGTGATTAGTAAGGAGAAGTTCTATGTCGATTTTTATGATCTCCAGTTGGATGGGTTTGATATGGTCCTTAGCGTACAATGGCTTCGGGGTCTCGGGCCAATTATATGGGATTTTGATTTACTAACCATGTCATTTTGGCACGACGATCATCAAGTCTTGTGGCACGGGCTGCCGGAAAAAAGGCCGGAGCAGCACAGGACAAGATTTAATGGAGACATTGCTCATTGAATTTGGGGAGCTTTTTGCTGAACCAACAGGACTGCCACCCTCTCGGCCCTGTGACCATCAGATTCATCTCTTACTGGGTACGCCCCCAGTGGTAGTCAGACCATACCGCTATCTGATGTTGCAAAAGGAGGAATTGGAACGACAATGCCAAGCAATGCTCACACAAGGGATTATTCGCCGTAGCACATCGGTATACTCATCACTAGTTCTATTGGTCAAGAAGCATGATGGGTCATGGCGGTTTTGTGTCGACTATCGGGCACTCAATTCGAAGACTGTCAAAGATAAGTTCCCAATTCCGGTTATTGATGAACTCCTTGATGAATTAAAAGGTGCTCATTTTTTTCTCTAAATTAGATCTTCGTTCGGGCTATCATCAAGTTCATATGCATTTGGAGGACGTGGACAAAATAGCTTTTCGAAATCACGAAGGTCTATTTGAGTTTCTTGTTATGCCGTTCGGATTGACGAATGCCCCGGCCACCTTTCAAGTGTTGATGAATGAGGTTCTACGATTATATCTCCGCAAATTTGTGCTCGTATTTTTTGCCGATATCTTGATATACAGTAGATCATGGTCAGAACATCTCAAACATGTGCGCACAGTTCTTCGTTTGTTACATGAAAATCAGATATACCTTAAGCAGTCCAAATGTTCTTTCGACAAGGATTCCATATCATATTTGGGTCACGTGATCTCGGCTGAGGGTGTGGCTATGGACACTAGCAAAGTGCAAGCAATAATGAATTGGCCTACTCCAGTTTTGATCAAATCCTTATGTGGATTTCTGGGTTTGGCGGGATATTATCGGAAATTCATCAAGAATTATGGTGTCATTGCAGCTCCTCTTACTCGTCTTCTGAAGAAACAAGCATTCTCTTGGTCCAACGAGGCGTCCACAGCTTTTGATGACCTCAAACATGCTCTCGTTATTGGCCCAGTCTTACAACTGCCAGATTTTACACAACCTTTCATGGTGGACTGTGATGCGTCCGACACGGGTTTTGGGGCAGTATTGCATCAAGGCGAACGACCAATTGCTTTCTTTAGTCGACCGGTTGCCCAATGACATGCCAAGTTAGCAGCATATGAAAGAGAGCTCATTGGTTTGGTCAAAGCAGTCCGTTATTGGAGACCTTATCTTTGGGGTCGACAATTTGTCATCAGGACCGATCATTACAGTTTGAAATTTCTTTTGGACCAACGCCTATCTACAATTCCGCAACACCAATGGGTAAGCAAACTATTTGGATTTGATTTCATTGTGGAATATCGACCGGGCAAGCAAAACCGGGTGGCTGATGCGTTATCTTGACGTGAAGAAGAGACCGTCGCTTTGTCAACACTCTCGGGTCCTCATTTTCATCTCATGGATGCTATTCGTCAGGAGCTACATGACCACACTGAGTTGATTGCATTACGTCAACAGATTACGACTGGGGTGTTGGGACTTCCATGGGCGATTATAGATGGATTGGTCACCAAGGCGGGTCGTATATACATTCTTGTTTCCTCTGTCTTAGTCCAGAAAATCCTTGAGGCTACCCACAGTATGGGGCATGAGGGCCAACAGAAAACACTTCATCGTCTTCGAGCGGATTTTTGCATAACCGGTGATCGAAAATTGGTTGCTGATTGGGTCGCAGTTGTGCCATTTGTCAGCGCAATAAAACTGAGCATTTACATCCAGTCGGACTACTTTGGAAATTTCTGGGCAAATTTGGGTAGATATTTCCATGGATTTTATTGAAGGCCTCCCTGAAAATTGGTGGACAATCGATCATTTTATCTGTCGTCAATCGGTTTTCCAAGTATGCTCACTTCATCACATTGTCCCATCCATATACGGCCAGCTCAGTTGCTCATAAGTTTTTTGCGGAGATAGTGAGACTACATGGATTGCCTTCATCCATTGTTAGTGATCGCGACCCTGCTGTTACAAGCAAGTTTTGGAAAGAGCTTTTCAGCTTATCTGGAGTCAAACTCAGTTTCAGTTCTGCTTTTCATCCGCAAACCGATGGTCAAACCGAAGTGATCAATCGAATCATTGTCATGTACCTTCGATGTTTAGTGGGTGATCGACCGCGCGATTGGATCAAATGGTTACCATGGGCTGAGTATTGTTATAATACAAGTTTTCAGCGAACTATCAAACTAGCCCTTTTCGCGTGGTGTATGGAAGGGAACCTCCGACAATGAAATTATATGAGCCTGCACTAGCCAAGGTAGAAGCCGTCGACCAATCTTTGATAGAACAGGATGAATTCTTGATCGAAATTCAGGAGCGTTTACGACTTGCCCAACAGACCATGAAGGATCAGCATGACATCCATCATCGGGATTTGGAATTTCTAGTTAATGATTGGGTTTGGTTGCGTTTACAAAACTGGCAAGCACTTTCTCTTGCTGCTCGCAAATATTCAAAGCTTGCTCCACGATATTATGGTCCATTTCAGATTATCGAACGCATTGGTAAGGTAGCTTACTGATTGAAACTTCCGGCTGGTTCTCGCATTCATGATGTGTTTCATGTTGGCTTGTTGAAACGTTTCTATGGTGATCCTCCAACGGAGCTTCTAGTATTACCTCCTATTATGCATGGGAGAGTGGTTCCCATTCCAGAAAAAATTCTACAAACCCGTCGCCGAAGGGATCGATGGGAATTACTTGTGCAGTGGCAAGGTTTGGTTGCAGCCGAGGCAACATGGAGTTCTTAGATCAATTTAAACTTTTGTATCTGGAGTTCCATCTCGAGGACGAGCTGTTTGTCGGGGAGAAATGTTGTGGACTCGTATTGGGGAACTCATTACCAGAGACGGAGTCGTGTACGCAAACTAGCGGAAGCTTCGGAAGACAGTCCTGGAACCAGCGAAGCGGCAATGCAAATTGTAGCGCATATGGCAATTCAGTTGTAATACGGCAGACTTCGGAAATACTTATCGAGTATGTACATACCGAGTCTGTTTCTTATTAGAAGATTGTATACGAATCGATTTAGTTGGCTAGCCTTTAAATTTCAATAGGTATTCTGTAAAAAGAAGCAAGTAAGAATTAATCTATCATCTTCCAGTTGCTATCTTGCATCCTCTGAATTTCCCTGTTCCTTACCCCTGCTATCCTACGTTCACGACGGCACCCTCTCGTCGAGTCCGACGTCCATGTCTGGCATCGAATCATCCGTATAACCTGCGCAGCCGAAGCAAGATACATCAGACTGCATCCCAATGTCTTGCTACCCTTACCTTGATTTTCAATAATTCCTTTCCTACATTGATCTCACTGAAGGTATTGCACGCCATTGCAATTTTGTATGCTACAAATATTTGGTGCAATAGCAAAGGTATGCATGTATGTTAAAATTGCAAGAATTCAATAAGAGAAAAAAATTTTATGGAAAGCAATGTAGATATGCAAAACTGATAAGATTATCTTTTTTAGCAGATTGCACGCCATTGCAATTTTGTATGCTGCAAATATTTGGTGCAGTAGCAAAGGTATGCATGTATGTTAAAATTGCAAGAATTCAGTAAGAGAAAAATATTTATGGAAAGCAATGTAGATATGCAAAACTCATAAGATTATCCTTTTTTTAGCAGAGAAGGCCTTTATTGATACCTGAGGTTGGCGATCAGATTGAAGACTAGCAGAACAGGTCTTAGATTGTAGACCAACAGAACAGCAGTCTGTCTATATAACATTGAAGTTACCTCTTAGTAATAAAATCGAATAGGATCTCCAGCTTGTGTTCGGCTATGGCATCATTATTTTTCTAAGTCTCTGTTGGCTTTAGTAGCCATGTAATGTGATGTGTATATCCGATTAGGCCACCGGTTGGTGTTTTGCGTCACGTACATGGCTCTCTATTCTCTGGCTCTCCAGCTTGTGTTCTGCATATTTTTCTGAGTCTGTGTTGGTCTTCTAAAAGCTTGAATAGGAGTCCAAGTAGGTTTTTTCTGAATCCAAGCCGAGTCTGTGTTGGTCTTCTAAAAGCTTGAATAGGAGTCTAAGTAGGTTTTTTCTGAATCCAAGCGGACCAAGCCGCAGGATTTCATGCATGCTTTTCCTGAGTCTATTGGTCTTCTGAAAGTTTGAATCGGAGTCCATGCAGGCTGCCGGATACAAAAAAAAAAAAAAATCCAAGCCGCGCGTTGCATCCTAAGCTTAATTGGATGGTTAGATTTTTCTGATTAACATAGGAATTTTTAGCCTTTTTCTTTTTCTTCGATTAATGTAGGAATTTTTAGCCTTTTTACTTTCTAAGATTAATGTGGGGGTTTCTAGAAGAGCCTCAAATTAGTATAGTTATAGATAGACAGTGGCGAACGCACCGGCTCTAGCTGCCGCGCCCCTGGGAACCCCCGGCTACCATCTCCTCCGCCGGGTCCATATCCATGGACAAAGCATCCGCTGCGCCATGAAATGAAAGAAAGAAGTAGCAGAGCAAAGTGAAGCTTCGAAGAACAAAGCACTCAGGAAGCTCGAAGACAGCAAGACAAGATAGTAAGCAACTCAAGCAAGTTTATTTGGGCCATTTGGGCCATATTCTTTCCATTACAGGGCCCATTTTCGCACACCCCAAATCCCTGATTCCCCACTCGGCCACTCCCCGAATCTCCATTCCCGAATTCCCCATTCTTACTCCCTAAATCCCTAATTTATCTCCATTCCCCATTCGAGACTCACAGCAACTCACCAAGGGCGGGCGGGGCGGGCAGATGCGCATGGCGCTGTGGCGGGGGCGCGGCGGCGACGCGGCGGCGAGCGCGGCGGCGAGGGCCGGCCGTCGATGGGACGAGTGCGGCGCAGCCTCGGGCTGGGGGAGCGCGCAGCCGACGAAGGCCGTGAGGCGCGGGCGAGTGAGGAAGTCACGAGCAGAATTAGAAGGCCGAAGGGCAAAGGCGCGTGAGGAAGAGGAAAGGAAGACTGGAAGGAAAGGAAGTGGCGTCTCGCGTGACTGCGTGAGGAGGCTTGACTCCTGTGAGCCGTGAGGAGCTTTGAGGCTTGAGCAATTGAGCTGCTGAGGCTGAGGTAAATTTAATTACTACTTTACTAGCTAGCTTGTGTAGTTCGGTAGCTTCTAGCTTGTGTAGGCCATACATCAATACTCATACCTCAGTGACACTGTGACAGTAGTGAGTCACTAATTTAAATACTGGAAATCTGGAATATTGATATAATGTTGTGAACATATGATGTTGTTTGCTTATCTAGTCTTGTTACATGTATTTACTCATTCTCTAAGTTTGATGTGGATAAGTTTTTACGACTTGCTGAGATTTATGCTGATGATTTCACTATAGGTGACCGTATATTGTTAAGAACTCAGCTTCAAAACTACATTATCAATGTTAGGAGAAGTGTAGAATTCTGTGGATATCATTACCTTGCATGGCTCGTCAAAAAGATGGTTGAAACTGTGTACGCCACGAGCACCCCTTCTATTTTTGTTCTGCGTACGCTACCGTAGATAGATAGATAGATATAGATAGACTGGTGTGACCACCAGATTTGCTATCCAATGGCTAGAATTTGAATCCCACCAACTGCGTGTTAGGTAGATTAATTGTTGATTTTCGGAGATTTTATTGCATAACCGTTTGGGCTGATTCTTTGCATGGTCTTTGCTTGGAATGAATAACAACAAATACAGACATAATCAGAAATTGCCGGAACAAATTATAAAGTGGTGTTACCTATTCACGCTTGCGCTTGTGATTGATTCTCGTAGATCGCTCCAGGGCCTCCACCTTGCAACGATTCACCTCGTACTCGTACTCCACCACATCCTCTGCATCATACGCCAAGTCAGTTCCTGGAGCCACAGCTTGGCCGATTCCTCGCGGATGTTCCAGTGCTCCTCCGCATCATGCAGTGTTGCGTGGATCCTGCGCATGGTCCTCTCCAGCCTCCTCAGGTCCTCCAGATCCTGGCTCGCAGTGGTTGTCACCGAGGATGATGAGGGCACCCAGGGAGATGCCAAGCTCGCCGGCAGCCGGCAGGAAGGAGGCGAGCTTGTCCAGTGCCTTTCTGACGGACAAAGATGCAAACAGCCCGGTCATCTCGATCTGCCTCGGCTGTGTTTGCAGTAGAAGCTCAAGACGATTTCGATACAAGGGAAGGAACTAAGGAAGAGAAGTGAAAGGCAGAGGTAGTCAGGTAGCTTCTTGCCAAGGGCTGTGATATGCGGATAGCTTCTTCCAGGCAAAGCTTCAAGTCAAGTACCCTCGGAAAAGTGTGGAAGCTAGTGCTTAAACAAATCAACAACTAGTGCACGACAGCACGGGTAGAAGAATGTGGCTGGCTGCCCCCTTCCAGACAAATCCTCAAGTCAAGCAAAGTCAACATGCTCGGCAAATATGTGGAAGCTTGGCAAAAAAAAAAAAAAAAAAAAAAAGAGTAAATTACACCGTGGGTCATTGAACTTGTGGGATTAGTTCATCTGGATCATGCTATTTTGAAAATACACATTTGGGTCACTAAAATGCATTAATTGGTTCATCAAGAGGTCACAAACACACACACTGACGACTTGTGCCCACATGGCATGCCATCTCAGCCGAGTTAAACCACTTTGGAAATGCATATTTCTCTCCCTTATTGTTTTCCTTTCATGCTTCTCTCCCTCCTGCGCCTGACGCCACCTCCTCCCTCGGCTCGCACGGCTGTTTCACCCTCGCCCTCACCGGTGGGCAAACTCCGCCGCCTGTGCTGCCCCTCCTCTCTCTCTCTCTCCCTCCCACGCTCCAGCACCACCGCTACCATTCGTCATCGCTGCTGTTCGGATCCGCCATGGCAAAGTTCGGCAACCTCGGTTCTGGGTCGTTGCTTGGATCTGGGTGGCTATGCTCCTGGAACATGTCCCTTGCGATGAACCAGAGCACCGCCAGCGACCTCCCCTACTCTTAGTTCGCTGCCGCCGAGCATGGTTCACACGGACAGCCGCACTGCACCATCTCCATCGGATCCAACACGAGCACCAAGGTCTTTGTGACCCAGTATTGCTCGCCCACCTCCCAATTGTGTCGTTCCACTGCTGGAAAATCATCGACGATGAGGTCTCCTTATCTAGATCCGGTCCATGGTCACCATAGATCCATGGACCTCCCCAGTTCAATCAACCACCACAGCCGACTTCACCCATCTTAGGAACACGTGGTACTCCTACTATCTTAGCAGTGGCGGTGGCAGTATGGAGCTTGGGTGGTGGCGGAGGTGGAGCTCAGGGGCTAGGCGATGGCGACGTGGAGCTTGGGCGCGAGGAGGAGGCGGCCTCAGTGTGTAGCTTGGGGTTGTGGGGCAGCGATGCTGAGAAGCTCAGCTGCAGCGTCATGGAGCTTGGTGGTGGAGGAGTTGTGTTTTGAGGAGATGCGAGGGGTTTAATTTTTGAAAATTTACCATACACTCATATTCAAATGGCTGACGTGGCGTTGCCATGTGTGCAATGGATGCCAGCGTGTGCATTCGTGACCGTCTAATAAACCACTTAATACACTTTACTGATCCAAATACGCAATTTTAAAGTACCGTGATCCAAGTGAACCAACGCTACAAACGACCCACAGTGTAATTTACTCAAAATCTAAACCCGAACCCTATCAAGTGCAGAAGTAGAAGAATGCAAGCAGAGGATTGGAGGAATTGCATGTAAATCGGGAGATGATGATGAAACAAATGGATGGGAAATTGGCGGCTATACTGCATATATACTGCAGCGCAGCCATACTGCTGTTGTCCCCGCAGATGGAGGAATTGCATGTAAACAAATTGGCGGTGGGCTTGCCCCATCACGATTCGCAACAGCATGGGGGGCGATGGCTTGGGCGGCGGTGGCAGCGCCGGCATATGCTCGAGCGGCAATGGCGCAGGCTTGGGCAGCGTCGGCGTAAGCTTGAGCAGCAGCGGTACAGGCTGATCAATGCAATCCTGTGAATCAAATGAGTGAACAGTCCCTGTTCCTGAGGAATGTAGAATCCTACACTTCCTTTGAAAATCCTGTGAATCAAAGAGGGCCTAAATCAAACCGAAATGGAGGGAAGGGTGTGAGAGTTGTAAGGGAATTATTGTTTGGAGAGAAAATGGATACATTTCAATCCTTGGCAACCCATGAGTTTTTGGCGGATACGGTCGGTTTGCAAACCGTATTTACATTTTTGACCATGCGCAAACTGTATTTGCAGGAATGGCAACGTGGCGCGCGGTCACCTCGCGCCCAGGCTGGCCGCCGCGCGCCACGTCGCCGTGGCGACGCCCACCGCGCCCGTGCCACCCGCCGCCACGTCGCGTGGGACGCACGCCCACCCCCGCGCCGCTTTTTCATTTTTCTTTTTTTTTCAATTTTTTTAGACGTAAAAATATTTTTAAAAAAAAAATTGCTACAGTGGTGGGCGCACGCTCACCCTGCGCCCACACTGTAGCAAAATTTTTGTTTTTGTTTTTTTAAAAATTATTTATGTTTATTTTTTGTAAGAATTTTTAAATATAGTAAATATGGTCCAAAAATTATGAAATTTTTTATGGAGCCTTCTGACACCGTGTACTTGCTTGTGTAATATTTTCAAAATTTTATCCATTATGAATTTTTCTCAAAAATTCATTTAAGTATATTGTAAATAGGATTTCATCATTTCATGTGACTTGGAATGATTTCATGAAATTTTGTCCATTATCCCACCGTCCCTCCTCCCTCATCCGCACATCTGTCGCCTCGTCCAGAAATTCTAGCACCAAATCTTACGGAATTCCCGGCGCCAACGCCGCGGCTCATTCTCCGCTTCGGCTATAAATCATCGAACTCGCACTCACTCGTCGCTTGACCTTGATTGATTACTTCCGAATGATCGATTACTTCCTCCGAAGGGCGTAATTTGTGCTATGCTTTTGCCGTTATTATCGTAGTTATAATTAGTCAGTCTTAGTCAGCTAGTCGTAATTAGATAGTTTAGGGGTAATTAATTAGTCGTAATTAGTTAGTTGACTAGTAATGAATTAGTTTAGTAATAATGAATTAGTTTAGTGGTAATTAACGTTGTTAGTCGCATGTAAGAAAATGTTATGGCTTAAATTGGATACTTATCTTTTCTTAATTTCAAAAAATTTTAGATGTGTTTCATGAACACCGCTACCGAGAAGGGAGGTTTCGTGCGAGTTGTGGTGCATACTTGGGGTTTGGGCTACGCCCACCGACACCGCAGTATCATGGCTTCACTATCAACAAGCACGGCAGGAAATGTAGCGTCATGGTCACCGTTCACTCAAGAGCCATCTACGAGAGACAGACCCTACCACTTCACTTCAGAGAGAGAGAGCGGACAAGCTCGGATGCAAGATGAAACCCTAATGTAGATGCTATTCTTTATAATGCGCATCGCACTACAGCTCGATAGGCTTGTACATAAACCAAATAGGCAAAATACGTGGATGTAGATCATATAACGATGCACCGTAGCCTTCGAAACGCACACGAGTCGGAGGTTACGGTACATCGTTATATGATCTGCATGCCACGCATTTCCCTCAGTTGGTTCATGTATAAGTTTATCTAGCCTATGGTACAATACATTATTAAATAATATCATCCAATGCAGTGATGATATTGGATACAGTATTAAAGAATATCATCCAATGTAGTGATGATATTGGATTGCCGCTGGGATGTTGTACGAGAGTGACAATTATTCTTCCTTCCTTCAGATATCTCCAATGGAGTTGAAATGCAGCGTTTTTTTTATACATTCTAAGTCACATGAAATGATGAAATCCTATTTACAATATACTTAAATGAATTTTCGAGAAAAATTCATAATGGATAAAATTTTGAAAATATTACACAAGTAAGTACACGGTGTCAAAGGCTCCATAAAAATTTCATAATTTTGGACCCTATTTACTATATTTAAAAATTCTTACAAAAATAAACATAAATGTTTTTAAAAAAACAAAAATTTGCTACAGTGTGGGCGCAGGTGAGCGTGCGCCCACACTGTAGCAAATTTTTTTATAAAAATATTTCTACGTTGAAAAAAGAAAAAGAAAAATTGAAAAAACGCGCGTAGGTGGGCGTGCGCCACGCGACGTGGCGGCCGGTGGCGGCGGGCGCAGGTGGGCGTGGCGCACGGGCGCACGGCAGCTGGGCGCGGGTGACCGTGGCGCTCGTTGCCATTTCTGCAAATATGGTTTGTGTATGGTCAAAAATGTAAATACAGTTTGCAAACCGACCGTATTCGTCAAAAATTCCAACAATGTCTTACCGACTACGAATCAATTACATATACAGGCTTCAACACCAACACATACAGCACGGAGGAGAGCTGGACCCTCAAGTCTAGTCGATTGTTGGAATAATATACTATCTTTTCAAGATTTAGGTCCGTCATAAAGAAAACGAAAATGATATGACTAGATTTTTCATTAGATATTTTTATGTAACTAGCTTGTATTCATTCGCGGCATACCGGAACAACTACTCCTATAATACATATCTTTGTATTTGAAAACAGAGCTCCAAACGGTTGAATCACGCTCTGGACATTGTCTCTGCTGCCGCCATCTCAGTGGCCACAATCTACATGCCTCCCAAAGCCTTAAGTAGCCGCCCCGTGCGCACCCGGCTTGCCTCCTCCCGCCGCCTTCGATGCCCTAGCCGCCACCGCCCGGAAAGCCGCCTAGCTCTGTCGCCCTAGTCTTCTTCCGTGCAACCAACGCTGCCGTCCTCACCATTCTCCGCCCACAAAGCTCCTCGGGCCGTAGCGACCACGTCACCATTGCCGCCTCGACGTCCTCTGCATGTTATGCCCACCCGTTGAAGGTCTCGAGCATCACACCGCCGAAGCCACCTCCTTGCTTGACTCTGCCCGTGCCCACACAACCGAAAATGCCTCTATTGTGTTCCCCGCTTGTCCGGTGAGTCCCTTCTGTTTCTAATCGCATCACATCGTGTTCTAGTCCCTGATCTATAATTCCCATCTTTTGATTTCGCCTTTCGTCCATTGTGAGCAAAGATCTCCTTCTTCTCCTTCTCCGACTGCCACCCTTCGGTGGCCGATTGCACCTCTCCGATGAGCCCCGCCCTTCATCTTTACCATGTAACATCCTAAAAATTGGGATTGTTTTCAGATAGGTAAACATGTGAACTTTTTTAAACTTTTGATGAATTTTATTGACGTTTGCTTTTCTGAATTATATTGCAAGACTTTTTGTCTAATTAAGAAATTTGAGAATCCAAATATGTGGAAATCCAAATTTCATTAAGAATTTAAAATGAATTAAAACAAGAGATGATAACTAACAATCCAAACCTAATTGATAATTAAACCGACTTGAAACAAAATGTAATAACTGAAAATCCAAACTTGGTGAAATTATGCTGGTAATAAAATAGGAAAAAACAATTAAAGCATGTATTACAAAATTCTTCACATAAAAGTACTTACAAAGAGAAGTTCAAAACCAAAATCCCCTAACTGATCAGAAAGTCCTAAGAGAAATACCCAGCATATACCAAACTATAGCTATCATGCAAAGAATTTACCAAATAAAAATACTAGAATGTTTAGCTAACCCTAAAATTCTATCGCGATCCTTAACCTATTTTCCCTCTCTCTCACTGTTCCTCCGGTCGTGTGACACCCAAACCCGGTTGCCACCACACCCATTTCCTTCGGTCAACCAACCCGGCTCGGCGCTGTGTTTCTTCCCTCCCGTGCGCACGCCAGAGCTTGGTTCAGCTCCTCTCCCTTGGCGTCAACGATGCCAGAACCGAGCAGCCACGTTGCGGCCATGCATGTAAACACCGTCGCACAAGCCGTCGATCAGGCGTCGAGTCTGAGCCACTGTGCCGCCAACTCTGGTCTTTTCCTCGCCCCATCCCGCTGAGCTCAGTGCTGAGTCGCGCCGAGTGCATCACCGGCAGCATGTGTCTCTCCGCCCTACCGGCTATAAGTAGCTGCCCAACCTCCCTCTGCCTCCTCTTCACCACCCCAAGCTATTCGCTCCCTCTCTTCACCGCTCTTCTTACCCAGTGCAACCGCAAGGAGAAGTGAGTTCTCTTTTTCCGGCCGATGAGCCACCCCACCGTTCCGGTGAACCAGTGCTCTCCTTCTCGCTCCACCCCTGTCATGTCGCTTCCCAGAGCCCCATGGTGTATTTACCCACGCCAATTCCACTATTCCTCCTGAGGAACCGCCGGCGCAAGATTCTTCCCCGACTCCGGCACTTTCGGCCACCACCTTCACCATTGGAGCTACGCCGAACCTTGATCCAATTGCCAGAGCTAGGAGCACCACAAGGGTATCTCGGAGCTGCCCCAAGCTTCCCCTAGCACCTTCCTCCTCCACGGCGAGCTCTCCTCGTCGCCCATCCCATCGCCGCCTCGGTTCACGCCACCAAGCCGCTCCGGCCTTCCTCAACCTCCACCAACTGCCCAGGTGAGTTCCCCACATCTGGGTAGTGCTCGTGCTCCCCCTAGATCTCCTCCTCCCTCACCGGTGCGCCGCCGCCCTGTTTCTCCTCTAGGTCCGGCCGCCGCACCCCACCGTCCGGCCGCTCCTGGCCACTCTCGGCCGCGCCACCGCCGCCCACGGAACCGTCTCAGCACCCTGGTTCCATTTTGTCCACGCTCGGCCAACGCCATCGCCCCGCACGCCGGCGACAGGCCATGAACCGAGCCACCTTGAACTCCCTGTTCTGTCCCCTTTTGCTCTGATGTCTCTGTGAGTTATCTCTCTGTGACTGATAATGGGAACCTTATGAGGAGCCAACCCTCTACTGCTATCAAACATTAGGATTGTCATTTTAGCTAAGCATATGAGTAAACAAATTGATGTTTAAATTTTGAGAGAAGATTGTTAGAATGATCTCAGGGGCATTTTGCCCAACGGCCAAATGCCCCGCCTCTTGTTCGCGCTCCGACGGGGCGCCACCCAAGAGGTTGGTGGGCCCCTGTCGCCAGTGCCACATAAATAGAGGAGGGGGCCGGGGCCGCACGGACCCCAAGGTTCACCGTGCCGCCACCATTCCCACCGACAAACCCTAGACCCGATCTGAGAGGGCGCCTCAATGACGGAACACCCACCGCCATCTACGCCTGTGGAGAGGCCGCCCCTTCCCACGCCGTGCCGCCTCGCGCAGACTTCACCGAGTGAACCACGATGGCCAACTCCTCCTCTACATCGGATGGTTAGTACCCCTCTCTCCCTCTCGATTTCATCTCAAGAACCAGAACAAAGAACCCGCTAGATCTAAACCCTAGGAGATCCTAAAGAAAGAACCTAACAATGGTATCAGAGCAACCTAGGAGTCGATCTAGACGAAAAGGAAAAGAGAACGAAACCCTAACCCTAGAAAACAAGAAAAGAACAGAGAAGGGGAAACCCTAGATCTGAAAAGACTTACTCGCCGCCGCCGCCGCCGGCGTCGGGAGATCGGCCGAGCTTGGCTCGCGGCGCCCACGCGGCGGGCCACCGCCGACGCTACGCGGGCAGGCGCCAACACGGAGCCGCTCGAGCGCGCGACGCCGGCGAGAGGCCCGCGGTGGCGCCGCTTCTCCTTCTCCGGCGGCGTGATTTGCCGCCGCCGCTTCGCTTTCGCCGCGCCAGTCAAGAGGAGAGGGAGGAGTGAATGAGCTAGGGTTTCGGGGGCGGACGCCGCGTGCGGGTTTTGATCGAGCGAAAATGTCGCTCAGCCGTCGGATGGCGATGGGCGATGGACGGCTGAGATTAGCGCAGAGGCGAGTTGGCCCAGCGGCGAGGGGGTTTCGCGCCTGTGTTGAGCGCGAGCGGCTCGGCCGCGAACGTGCGGCTCGGCTGAGAGGGCCGCCGTGGGCCGTGGCCGCGCGTGATTGGGCCGAATTGGCATTTTGAACAGTAAATCCGAAAAAGAGATTTAATGATTTTCAGAAGCTTTTTTGAGTGAATTTGAATGCAATTTGAATCAAATTTCTGGAAATTTTTGCACCAACGTGTTAATTTTTCCAGAGATTAAATGAGTACAGTAATAATGCTTCTGAGTATGAATTATTTTAGAATAATTTCATATTTCCGCTGCAAAAGTTAATGTTTGATTACTCTTTCAATTAAATTCGAACCAACGGAGAATTTAATTTTGAGAATTGTTGTGAATTATGATATTATTATTTTTCACCAACGTTGATAATAAGATTATAATTTCTATTTGATGATTTTATGCATTATTTCTATTTCTGGCCAACGGTGATGTAGATTTAATGTATAGATAAAATTGTATGTCGTATTTTGACCAACGTTGGAAATAAGGCATATAATTTCATCGTTTAAATGTTCTCACCGAATATGAAATTGTGTTTTCGTGGAGGATACTCCTTGATGGGCTACATCAGGATATCCCGTTCTCAAAGGAGATAACTACGGTGAATGGAAGAAAAGATTGACTGGCCTTCATCTTGGCCGAGGTGGATCGGTAGTCACCACACCGTGTCCCACGAGCTGTGGCACCGGTGAGGATGAAAATGAGGTCGATGTCGCCTGGCGCACGGATAGAGGACTATGCTCCCATAAAAATGACATATGATCTTGATCATAAAGTGGGTCACCGCCAACAAGAAATGTTTGGTCGTGATAAAGAACACGATTGAGCTCGCAATTGTGGGCTCAATCGCAGAGTGTGACACCGTCACAGAGTGCCTTGAGAAAATAAAGAGTCGGTTCATCGGCTCTTCAAAGACATATGCTACACGGTGATTAAGCGACTTGTGATGTAAAGGTACTCGTGGTGGCGGTGGCATAAGAGAACACATACTAAGGATGAGCAACTTGGCATCCAAGCTTAAACCAATGGATTTGGCTCTCAAGGATGAGTTCCTTATTCATTTGATTTTTGCTTCCTTTTTAAAAGTTTGACACCTTTGTTGTCAACTACAACATG
This sequence comes from Ampelocalamus luodianensis, assembly GCA_036346255.1. Lineage (NCBI taxonomy): Eukaryota > Viridiplantae > Streptophyta > Magnoliopsida > Poales > Poaceae > Ampelocalamus > Ampelocalamus luodianensis. The sequence continues at coordinate 42,702 of JAYEVH010000346.1, forward strand.
CACTGAGAAATGGGACTTAGAAAAGTGCATAGCTATGTGTGTGCAAGAGGAGGAAAGATTTAAATCCTCACATGGTGGTTCTATCAACTATGTGAAGGACAACAAGAAAAAGAACTTCAACAAGAATTCTCCTCAAAGAACAAGGGAAAAGCCCTGTCCATCACCTCAATGTAATAAGTTTGCAGTAGACAAAGATCAGTGTCTTCACTGCAAGAAGACGAGACACTAGAAGAAGAACTGTCCCGATTACTTAAAGATGATAATGGCAAAGAAAGGTGAGAACATTATTACCTTCATAAATGAGTCCCTGTATGTACGATATTCAAAATCTACTTGGTGGATTGATTCCGGTGCAACTGTTCATGTTGCCAATAATATGCAGGGTTTCTTTCGACGAGGAATACGCAAAGAAAAGAAAGATGCATTAAAGTCGCAAATGGAGTCCAAGCTGAAGTTGAAGCCGTTGGCGATCTTTTATTAGAGCTAGCTGATGGCTTCACTCTTTTACTTAGATATGTTCTTTATGTTCCCTCTTTACAGAGGAATTTGATTAGTGTTTCATGTTTGGACAATGATGGTTATGATTGTCATTTTGGAAATGGCAAGTGTGAAATAATATTTAATAAAGAATGTGTTGGTCTTGCCATCTTACAAAATGAGCTTTATTTGTTATCATTATGTGATGATGTGAATGTCATATGTGAAAATGGGAACGTCGCGTAGAAAGTGAATGAATCTCGTCACGAATGTAAACAGAAACGAAAGAGAACTCTAGATGCGCTGTCGAAATTATGGCACTATCGTTTAGGCCATATTTCGAGGGGGAGAATAGAAAGACTAGTTAAGAATGATATTCTTCCTCCATTAGAGTTCTCAGATTTAGAACAATGCAGAGACTGCATTAAAGGAAAATATGTAAAGAAAATTAAGAAAGACGCCAAAAGAAGCACAGGAATTCTACAAATTATTCACACAGACATTTGTGGTCCTTTTCCTGTGAAAAGTGTGGATGGATATGACTCGTTCATAACATTCACGGATGATTACTCCCGTTATAGATATATTTATCCAATCAAAGAAAGAAATGAAGCCTTGGATAAATTCAAGATATTTAAGGCTGAAGTTGAAAACCAACACGATTTAAAGATTAAGATAGTCCGATCTGACCGTGGGAGGGAGTACTACGGTCGACATACCCCATATGGACAAGTTCCTGGACCTTTTGCAAGGTTTTTACAGGAAAATGGTATAGTGGCCCAGTATTCTACACCGGGCGAACCTCAGCAAAATGGAATAGCTGAAAGACGCAACCATACCCTGATGGATATGGTGCGAAGCATGATGAGCTATTCCACACTGCCATTGAGTCTATGGATGGAGGCGTTGAAAACCGTCATTCATATTCTTAACAGAGTGCCTAGTAAGTCGGTGCCCAAAACACCGTACGAGTTGTGGACAGGAAGAGTTCCCTCACTAAACCACTTGCGTGTGTGGGGAAGTCCTGCTGAGGCTAAAGTATTTAACCCAAACCTTGGGAAGCTTGATCCAAAAACAGTAAGTTGCCATTTCATTGGCTACCCTGAAAAGTCAAAAGGTTTTCGTTTCTCTCCGCATGCATGATATACAAAGTTTGTAGAAACGAGATACGCTGTCTTCTTAGAAGATGAAATGATGAGAGGAAGTATGGTAGCTCGTGAGATTTACCTTGAAGAGAAGCGGGTGTATGCGCCCACTCCGATGATTCAAGAGCCATTCTTCACACTACTGCTGCCGCACCGACCGAGTGCAAGACATCGTGGTGCCAAAGACTGTTATTGTTCTCCCGTGGCAACAATGAATGAGAATGAGGAACTGTTTCTTCAGATCCTATAGAACCAATTGCCACATATGAAGGGAGCAACAACAAATTTCAAGCAGTAAAATATACCAAATGAGGAGGCCCCGAGGAGGTCTCAAAGAGTAAGAAGATCAGCTATTTCTGATGATTATCAGATTTATCATACAGAGGAATTTCAAATGGAGGATGATCCCATCTCATTTGAAGAAGTCATGAGAAGCGAAAATTCTTCAAAATAGCTTGAGGCCATGGAAGAGGAAATGAGGTCCATGAAGGCTAATAAAGTCTGGGACTTGGAAATTATTCCTAAAGGAGCCAAAAAAGAGGGTCAGAAATGGGTCTACAAGACAAAACTTGCCTCCCAAGGGAATGTAGAAAGATACAAAGCGCGACTTGTGGCAAAAGGCTTTACGCAAAGAGAAGGGATTGATTACAATGAGACTTTTTCTCCAGTCTCATGTAAAGATTCCTTCAGAATCAGAATGGCATTAGTAGCATATTATGATTTAGAGTTACATCAGATGGATGTAAAGACGACATTTCTTAATGGGGATTTGGAGGAAAATGTGTACATGGCACAACCGAAAGGTTTTGTCGTGGAAGAAAATGAAAGAATGGGATGCCACCTAAAGAAATCGATTTATGGATTAAAACAAGCTTCAAGACAGTGGTACTTGAAGTTTGACAGTACAATAAGAAAATTTGGGTTTAAAGAAAATGTAGAGGACAACTGTGTTTATGCAAAGTTTAAAGATGGGAAGTTTATCTTCCTAATCCTCGTATGTGGATGATATCCTACTAGCTAGTAGTGATGTTAGTCTCACATCGAGACAAAGAAGTTTTTGTCCTCAAACTTTGATATGAAAGATCTTGGTGAAGCTTCGTTCGTTCTAGGATCGAAATTCACCGGATAGAAACAAAGGGACATTGGGACTATCGCAAAGACATACATAGAGAAAATCTTAAAGAAATTTGGTATGCATAAATGTAGTCCTTCACCTGCACCTATAGTCAAGGGCGACTGATATGGGGATTTTCAATGCCCCAGGAACTAGTATGAGATTGATCAAATGAAAGCGATTCCATATAATTCAGTTGTCGGAAGCTTATAGTATGCTCAAGTATGCACACGCCCGACTTAGCATTTGTTACCGGTTATTTGGCGATTCCGAGCAATCACGAATAGAACATTGAAATTGATAAAGAAAGTCTTGCGTTATTTGCAAGGAACAAAAGGCATCATGATGACATACAGAAGATCAGATTCACTCCATATAGTGGGATATACAGATTCTGATTTTGCGGGAGATGATAGAAAGTCTACATCCGGATATGTGTTCACTCTCCTGGAGGAGCTATATCGTGGAAAAGCTCAAAGCAAACCATCACTACATCGCCCACAATGTATGCCGAGTTTGTAGCATGTTATGAGGCTACGGGCGGTGAACTGCAAAGAAGTTCATACCGGTTTGAAAGTGGTTGACGACATCAATAGACCACTTAAGTTGTACTGCGATAATGAACCCGCAGTAACGTATGCCCACAACAATAAGTCAAGTGGTGCTGCCAAACACATTGACATAAAGTACTATGTTGTGAAAGATAAAGTTCGGGATCAAATTATAAGTCTTGAGCATATAAGTACCGCAAAGATGCTAGCGGATCCGCTTACTAAAGGCTTACCACCCAACGTGTTCAGAGAACATGTAGCCGGCATGGGTTTAAGGGAAAGCCTATGATTCCTGGACTAAAAGATGGCCCAAAAGATTAAAGTAACTATTTCAGAACAGAGAAGTGTATTGTAGCTGTTAAATCTATCGGCGATTGACCGTGACGATGAGACATGTTCTATGCACTAATCTGTGATGGAATGTGTAAAGGCAAAAGTATTTAAAGATAAAGCATAGATTGAGATCAAGAGGGAGAATGTTAGAATGATCTCAGGGGCATTTTGCCCAACGGCCAAATGCCCCGCCCCTTGTTCGCGCTCGATCGGGGCGCCCACCAAGAGGTCGGTGGGCCCTCGCCACAAGACCACATAAATAGAGGAGGGGGCCGGGGCGGCACGGACCCCAAGGTTCACCGTGCTGCCACTATTCCCACCGACAAACCCTAGACCCGATCTGAGAGGGGGGCGCTCCAGCGACGGGAACACCCACCGCCATCTACTGCCAGGGAGACGCCGCTCCCCTTCCCCGACCGTCGCTGCCCGTGCGCAGACTTCACCGAGTGAACCACGATGGCCAACTCCTCCTCTACATCGGATGGTTAGTACCCTCTCTCCTCTCGATTTCATCTCAAGAACGGAACAAAGAACCCGCTAGATCTAAACCCTAGGAGATCCTAAAGAAAGAACCTAACAAAGATTAGCTAATAGCATTTTTTGTTCAGTCATCTCTTGTTGTTGTAGGTATATAAACAGTAACCTGAAGATACTCAGAATTGTCAATAGAATTTGACATTGTTAATGTAGTAGCTAGAATTTCCCTTAAATTGAATTAGTGAACAATTATCTATCAACAGCAACTTGATCTGAAAACAAACTTGAATAGGTGAATTAGTGAGGGGAGTAGCTAGCAAAACAGTAAAGTCCCTTGATGAGATGAATGGACAGAGAAGAGAAGTGGTTTAGAAGGAAATCTGAAATATCAGTGAACCCATTTGCCAGATCAACTCTTTTCTGCTAACTAAGATAATGAAGGTCATTTTGGCCACTCGAATGAATTACCAAAGTGAGGTTTGAGTTTGTAGGAAATTGGGTTAGTAGCTTTTCAGTTCTGAAAGTTGTTCTGTGCAAGGTAGATGAGTAGAGAGTGTAATCTGTTGTTAATAAAAATTGGCATATCAGTATGAGCTATTGGATGAACTAATGAACAGAGAAGAGGAAAGTTTAGAATGACAGTAGACCACACCTACAAGTAAAAACGGGTTAGAAAGCTGATTAGGGGTTGTTAATTAGAGAGTTTAGTAATTAATTAGTAGCATTCCAAACTAGCAGTAAGCTAATGCCAACTTAAATGCAAGAAAGATTAGTGCTTTTGCTAGGTGTTGTGATAAGCTATTATTTCACTAAAAAATTTGCTTATCAAATGAATATTTGAATTAGTAGGAAGTTTAGATAACAAACCCTCATACTCAGTAAAACCTATTTGATTGAATGAATGAATAGAGAAGATAAATTGAGGATGCCTTATAATGACAATGGACTAATGATTTTGCAAATACAAGTACGTAGAAATCTTGTTGATTCAATTAGCCAGTAAACATTTGTCCAGCAGAGGCAATCCAATTAACAAACAAGTATTTAAGATGGTTATCTAAAAGAAAACAGGAACCTCCATCCGGCAATTGAATAGTTAACAAAGTAGTTAGTAAACTAATTAGTCAAGTGAGCACTATAATTAGCAAATTGAAAATTTGGACTAGTAAGAAGATTAGTTAACCACACAGCAACGTCTTTCTGCGAAATACTGAACAAGGAAGATAATCTTGAGGTTAGTTAGAAAGAACAGTAGACTACTAAGTTTTCAAATGCAAGTAAATGGAAATTTTGTAGAATGAGTTAGCTATTAGAGATTGATCTGGAAGGAGCCAACTAACCTGAAAAACAAATATGAAGATAGCTATTCAAAATTTATCAATAGACCTCCACTTAACAAGCAGAACAAAATTTGGTAGTAACTAATTGAAGTTATTTCTCCTTGATAGAATTGTCCAGAATTTGAGGGTAGTTAAAAAAGGGGCAGTGAGCTAAAAGCTATGACAAATACAAAGACAAGTTAATTAGATATCATATCAAGTTAATTCGCCATCATCATTTAATCTAAAAGAATAAAACCAATTAGGACTCAAGTTATGGAATATGGTTAACCAAACAACAGTAACCCCATGCCACGGTTTTGATAATGGCGATAGTGGCACTAAGTTAATGAGATGGTTAATAAGAATCGTAAAGCAATCAAAGATTAAAAATCATTGGGATCGAACATTGTTGAATATGGTTCGGTCAATGATGAGTCAATCTGATCTTCTATTGCAATTCTGAGGATACCTTCTAGAAACAACTACTTTTACTTTGAATAGTGTTTCATAAAAAACTATGAAAACGACATCATATGAGATACGGATAGGGAAGAGTCCTAGATTGTCTTTTCTCAGGATATGAGGTTGTGAGGCGTATGTTAAACGTTTGACGTCTGACAAACTCATACCCAAGTTCTGATAAGTGTTTCTTTGTGGGGTATTATAAGGAAACTAAAGGATATTATTTTTATAATCGGGATGATAACAAAGTGTTTGTTTCCTATAAAGGTATCTTCTTAGAGAAAGAGTTTCTTTCCAAAGGAGTCAGTGGGAGCAAGGTGCAACTCGAAGAAATTCGATAACCATCTGAAAATATTTCAACTCCTATTGAACCTCTACAGGATGAATAAAATATTGTTGAACATGTAGATGAAGCATCAGCCCCATTTAGATAAAAAAAGGCCACGTCAAATGCCTATAAAGTATGAACGTGACGTATTATTGTTGAATAATGATGAACCTAAAACTTGTTGAATAATGATGAACCTAAAACTTATTCGGAAGCGATGGTGGACCCAAACTTTGAGTCATGACTTGAAGCCATGAGATCCGAAATAAAGTCTATGCATAACAATCAAGTTTAGAACTTGGTTGATGCACCTGATGGCCTTTACGACCATTGAGTGCAGGTGGATTTTTAAGAAAAAAATAGATATGGATGGAAATATTTATATTCATAAGGCACGACTGGTCGCGAAGGGTTTCAGACAAATTCAAGGTGTTGATTATGATGAAACCTTCTTGCCCGTCGCTATGCTCAAGTCTATCCAGATCATTCTAGCTATTGCTGCATATTTCGACTATGAGATATGGCAAATGGATGTCAAAACAGCTTTCCTAAATGAAAACCTAAGTGAGAATATGTACATGACATAGCCTGAGGGTTTTGTCAATCCAAAGGAAGTTGGAAATGTATGCAAGCTTAATAAGTCCATCTATGAATTAAAACAAGTATCTCGGAGTTGGAACATTCGTTTTGATGAAGTAGTCAAAGGGTTTGACTTTATCAAGAACGAAGAAGAACCTTATGTTTACAAGAAGGTTAGTGGGAGCAAACTTGTGTTTCTAATATTGTATATAGATGACATATACTATTGGTCGGAAACGACATTCTTATGCTTGAATCTATTAAAGCTTCATTGAGAAATAGTTTCTCTATGAAAGATTTAGGAGATACAACATATATTCTTGGTATAAGAATATATAGATATAGATCTAAGAGGCTAATTGGATTAAGCCAAGATGTATACATTGACAAGGTGTTGAAACGGTTCAACTTGCAAGATTCTAAGAAAGGTTTCTTACCCATGTCACATGGTATTACTTTTAGCAAGACTCAGTGTTCTACGACCACTGATGAGCGAGACAAAATGAGTAGAATTACATATGCTTGGCTATAGGATCTATCATGTATGTCATGCTGTGTACACGACCAGATGTGTCGTATGCTCTAAGTGTTACGAGCAGATATTAGTCGGATCCAAGTGAAGTTCACTGGATAGCAGTCAAGAATATCCTTAAGTACTTAAGAAGGACTAAAGATGCATTCCTTGTATTTGGTGGTGAGGAAGAGCTGGTCGTAAATGGTTATACCGATGCTAGTTTCTAAACTGATAAGGATGACTACAGATCGTAGTCTGGTTTGTGTTTTGTTTGAATGGAGGAGCAGGAAGCTGAAAAAGTTTCAAGCAAGGAACAGTTGCTGATTCTACAACATCGAGTACATTGCCGCCGTCAAAGTTGCAAAAGAGGTCATATGGATTAGAAAGTTTATTAATGAACTGGGTGTGGTTTTGAGTGCTTCCAGTCCAGTGGATCTCTATTGTGATAATAGTGGAGCCATTGCACAAGCTAAAGAGCCTAGATCGTATAAAAAATCTAAACACATACTTTGACGATATCACATCATTCGTAAGATCGTTGAAAGAGGTGATATGAAGATATGCAAAGTACACACGGATTTGAATATTGCTAATTCGTTGACAAAGTCTCTCCTGCAAGCTAAGCATGAGACGCACACAAGAGCTATAGGTATTCGATACTTATATGATTGACTCTAGTGCAAGTGGGAGACTGTTGGTGATATACCCTAGAGGCAATCATAAAGATGATTGTATCACGTCTATGTTTATGAGTTATTGAATAAATGTTATTATGTTCCTTGAACGAATCATTGGTTATAAAGATTAACAAGTATGTGACTTGTTGGTGATGCTCTTTAACTTATATGATGTCGTTCTAAATGGTATCCCAGTCGGATGTCACCGTTAGAATACCGGTGACTCTACGATCAAAGCACATGTATTGATTGGTGATCATGTTTCACCGGTCATGGATATAGGGATATCGAATCAATAATATGAACACATGTTAGAGAACATGGGGTTGGATAGACCCACCTTGAGACACTACTGAGATTGTTATAATTATATGTGTCATTAGTTGGTCTCAAGCAATGATGGTGTATAATCCTTAGACTTGAGATCAGCATGGTTTCATATATGTGTAATAGCACTCTTAGGGGTTGCCAAACGCTACTCGTAACTGGGTAGTTATAAAGCTAGCTTTCGGGTATGCTATGAAACATGTGGAGGGATGTGACTGGTCGGATATGGGATTTGTCCCTCCTAACATAATGGGAGAGATATCTCTGGGCCCCTTGAAGTGGTCGGATAAAAAAAGTGCATGGTCATGCCACTCGTAGTCGAAGAGTTCGACCACATAAAGTTATCCGACACTTGATCGAGAAAGTATTGAACAGTCTATGGATGATAAATATCTTACATGAAGTTCAAACCAGATATCGTGAGACAAAGGGAGAATACACGAGTAGGTCGCTCAGTTCGATCAGTTACAGGTTGGTCGTAGACTGGTTGAACGTAATCATAGAGTGGTCGAAACCTGGTCGTAAAGAGTTACGAACTGGTCAAGACTAAATATGAACTGGTTGTACACAGTTTCAGATTGGTCGTACTTAAGTACTAACTGGTCGTAAGGAGTTACGACCTAGTCGTACTTAAATACGGACTAGCCGTGACGAGATACAAGCTGATTGTAAGTGATGAGGACCTGGTCGTAGATCATATTATATTAAGGTTCATCCGATATAATTTGTGTGTATTATGTCCTGCTAGGGACCACTACGACTCGTAGTCGGAAAAGGGTTTTCGAGTCACAACCGATTACACATAAACCTAACGGGTCACACACCTAACGGGTTGAAACAAACCAGTACGAATACGATTCGTCAAACATGTTCCGATAGGATACGTCACAGGGCACTATATATAAGGAGATGCTTGAGGTCATTAGGGGGACGCGAGAGACGTGAGTTGCTCCACCGAAACCCTAGCCGCAACTTCCTGAGAGAGCCCCGCCGTGCAACTTGGTGCTAGCACATCGGTGTTAGGTTGTTCCTACCGTGGACGTATGGATACCGTAGAGGCTCTACTACGGTTGCTATTGCACTTGAAGACGATCCGCGATCTTCACAAGGAACATTAGAGGTTGCTGGAGTAGACGATCGACTCGCGAGGACGCTAGACGATCGACTACAACTCTTCACCGACGTGCTCTTTGTTGGACCAAGCTGCTCAAACTCATCTTCCGCTGCACTGCGCGTCTGGTGATAACGATCTGTGATCATCTACTTGCTTGGCATCCTGGTTTACATGGTAGAATTTTTTTTTTGAATTGTTGCTTTCGTAGCCTACCCGTATTCCTTCAGGTGTGAGGGTGCTCTGGTAGGAGCGAATTGGGGGAGAAACTCACCGGAGCAAAAACAATGGCGATGGAGGCTGATTGGCCGAACTTGGGGAAGAAGGTGACGCGGTGAGGTTGTCGATGAGAAATTTTCAAATTAGTTGAGGGTAAAGGAAAATGGTACTCGGGAACACGTTTTGACGCAAACAATTTGGAGAGGAGCTCACTGGTTTGGCCAGAACGACAAGGCGAAGGCGGCAATCGGCGTGACATGGGAGGGGAGCGGGACATCGCGGGGGAGGGAGGCCAGCACAACATGGGAGGGGAGTGTGAAGAGGAAGGAGGCGGCGACAGAGGGGTAGGCGAGGGCGTCGCAAGTGGTGGTGAGGAGGGCTTGGCGGCGCGGCGCGGCGTTGGCGTTCGACAGAGGAAGAAGAAAGAAAGGAAGAAGAAGAAAGAAAGATGGGCTGGGAGGGCATATATGTCTTTTTACCCATGCAACGTCGACTAATAGGTGTCAAACTGACAGCAATGTCATTCCTAATATTTTTGAGTGTTCACGATGTTATTTTGCACTGTGTCACCAAAGGAGTGTTATTTCTCTAAATACGGCTGAATGTGATGCTACTAAACCAATTTTCCCTTCTTTGAAAGGTATTTGGCCTATTCGGTCATTCTACAAGTCCAAAGCCGTAAGGTATATTTATACTTTATTTATTATTATGTAATAGCTTTACATATTCGTGATATGTTATTGATATTCAATGATGTAACTGTGGGCACTAGCTACTGATACAGGACTAGTGCTGTGAACACAGAAGATTTCAAATTTGGGGTCTAACAGGTGTCGATCTGAACGATGCAATCTCAACGGAGGCGGCAGTGAGGGATGGGGAACGCCAACAACGACGAAAATCGACGATGAAGGTTTCGAAGGCGATTTTATTCTTCGTGTGATTCCGGTATCTAGGTGATGACTTCGAGGTGGCGGCTAGGGTTTTCAGCGTGGCGAAGCGGGTGCAAAACAAGAGTCGACGTGTTCCTTAAATAGCCTTTGAGGCGAGTCCAAAACAAAAACGACGATTTACACGGCGAAGGAAACCGGAGTCCGTGTCGAACGACAACGATGGACCTAATGGTAGGACCCACTCCGTCACATCGCGGCTCAGCACGGGACGCGTGGCGCACGCGCGAGTCGCGACACGGCGTGGAGGTGGGTCGGGCTACAAAGGCGCGCGGTTACCGGAACGACCGGTCGGAGAGAGAAAGAAGTGGGCCAAGCAAAAGAATTCACCCAAAGGATTTTCTGAGATTTTAAATAGATTTTCTATTTTAGAAATACCAGAAAATCCAAATAGCAAATTAAAAATAGCAAATGAACTCGAAAAAATTCCTGAAAAATCTGAAAAATACTTCCAAGCACAAAGAAATCCAATCAAATAGTTTTGGATTTAATTGATGTTCAGATTAGTTACATTAAATTATTTTGACATTTGAAAGTCCTATTTAAGCTTTATTAAATCAAATAAAATTTGGTGAATTTTTTGAAGGGACTAAACTACTTAAAAAAGTTTTGAAACTCAGAAAATTGGATGTGAGAACATTCGACTAAGCCATCTACATCTCTCGATTCTTAAGACTTGTTTAGATGTTGAAAACCATTCTAGGTCTAGCTAACACGCAGTTAGTGCGAATCAAATTCCAAATTACAGCCTTTAACGAAGGAACCGAGACACTAGACCGCTTAAGCTAGCCAACAGTTGGGCATTGTGATTTGATGGGTTAAGAGATTTTTAAGATAGTTAAACTTGTGTCAAAACTCGCATTTGAGTAGGCACATAATTGACTAGTTTGAATCCAATCAACGAGGTGGTGGTCATCTGTGATGTGGACAAGGACAATGCATGCATGAGGCTGAAAAATAGGTACTCCAAGTCTCCAGCACACGATGTTAACACATTGGAAACATTCGTTGTTGCGTCCAAGTGAAGGTACATACCATTTTAGTGTTTGTTGCTACATCAAATCTTCGTCTTAATTCCTTCTGTTTATGTTGGAGCAACCAACTGTTGATGTGGTGTTGATCTCTAGCTTGCTACTAAAACTCGATCACGCTCCATTGAAATAGCCTCTGCGATGTGGCCACCTTCTCTTGTTTTTTTTTAATAATAGGTTTGCACCCCATTTCCATTAAAAAGAAACATAATTATAAAAAGTTAACAAACTGATTAAACTAAACAGGATTACATATTTTGGCTTCACCCACAACTACAGATGCATTAACCAAGCAGCCTTGAGCCTAAAAGGGCTAAAAGGTTTTTAAGAAGTAGAGCTCACGGCCCCAAACTAAAAGGGAGTATTAATAGCCTCCATCACCTAATCTACTTGTCCATGGCGTCCATCTGCCTCTAACTCCAAAAATTTCAGAAGCAACCTTCCCAATTACTCTAGCGCCGTTGCGGAGCAGTTCCCGTTCTTCCTCCTTCTATAAATGGGACCACAGTTCAATCCAGTGACAAGAGGTATGAATAACTGAGATAGGTTCCACATGTCATTTTTTATTGAAACACGCTAAGTTGTGCACTTTTCAAATGCTCCACAAAATGGCTGCTACACCAACCACCACCAGTTTCCTAGTCTTCCTAGCAAACTTAACTACCAAACTAGAGAATAATTTGGTAATATCTGCTGGAGGGCTGGGCAGGCCAAAAGTGCAACTCACGATATTCCAAATGTATCTCGCTAAAGGACACTGCAAAAACAAATGAGTAATACTTTCTTCAGCCCCACAAAACATACATCCTTTGTCCCCCTCCCAACCCCTGCACACAAGATTGTCTTTAGTTAAAATGCTTTGCTTCAGCACTAACCAACGAAAGACCTTAATATTTAGGGGTAGTTTAATAGCCCAAATGAAGTTTTGTGAGAACTAGATACTTTGCATCCTTAACACCTTGTAGAAAGATTTAACTGAAAAGATCTCCGAAGGCGACCAACGTCATACCAACCTATCCCATTCCTCCTTCAAGAGCACCCCTTTGCACTCTGTTATGATCCTGTTCCATAGAGCAAGTCCTTCCCCCCACAACGACCTTCTAAATCGACATTTCTAAAATTGTTGGAACGCCTTGCTAGAGATATTTTTGGAAGTGGTAATGCTATAGAGTCTTGCATACTTTAATGAGAGAGATACATCCCTAAGCCACAGATCCTCCCAAAATCGGTTCTAGCGCCATCTCCCGCTTTCTTGCAGCAAGACAGAATAAGTCTCTTATCCCTAACACACCTTTCTAAAACCATAAATCCCCACCTTCTGGCACCCACTTGTGCCAAGGTTTTCTTACTAAGATACTTCCTTCTGAGCATCTCTTGCCATTGACCATCCTCATTCTCCAGCCTCCAAAGCCATTTCCCTAGCAAAGCTAAATTCATAGTTTCAGTGTCTAGGATTCTCAATCCACCTCGATCTTTAGGCATACATACCATTGGCCAACCAACCATTGGCCAACCACCCCAGTTCCATAAAAATTTGGATCTAAATAGATCCATTTTTTCCGACCCTCACCGGGATCTTGTATAAAGACATCATATATAAAGGGAGGCTACTAAGAGATGAATTCACTAGCACCAACCTCCCTCCTATTGATCAAAGTTTCCCCTACCAACCACTTAGCTTGTGCTCAAACATATCCTCGATCCTCTTCCAATCTCTATTTGTAATTTTCTTCCTATCCAGAGGAACACCCAGATATTTAAGAGGTAATTCTCCCACCTTACATGTGAAAATTTCATCGTAAATGTCTTGCCTCATTCCTGCCGATCCAAAGAAAAACATTTCACTCTTATGAAAATAAATTTTTAGACCTAAAACATGCTTAAATAAGTAGAGAATCAACTTCAGGTTTTTGCACTTTCTACATCATCCTGAACAAGGAAAATTGTATCATTTGCATACTACAGCATGACCAGACCACCATCAACTAAATGAGAATTCACACCTTTAATCAACCCTAACCCTTGAGCTCTCCTGACCAGAAGAGCTAAGATATCCCCTACAAGGTCAAACAACAGAGGTGAAAGAGGATCACCTTTCCTAAGACCTTTGTAAGTTCTGAAATAGGGGCCAAAATTCTTGTTAACCTTCACACATACTCTCCCACCACTAACTACTTTTAGAATTCAGTCACACCATTGAGGTGGGAAACCTTTCATACTAAGAGTTTGAAAAAGAAAAGGCCATTTCACTTTATCGTAAGCTTTTTCAAAATCAATTTTGAACAAAACCCCAGACAGATTCTTTTTGTGCAGTTCGTGCAAGTTTTCATGTAATGTTAACACCCCATCCATGATAAATCTACCTTTGAGGAAAGCTGTTTGAGTTGCGGTAATCACTTTATCAATAACTCTGGACAATCTGGTAGCTAATACTTTAGTTAGAACTTTATAGGTCACATTCAAGAGGCAAATGGGCCTAAAGTTCTGGATTCTATCTGCATTTTTCTTTTTGGGATCAGCGAAATCACACCGTGGTTAAGTCTGGAGATATCTAGCTTTCGCACAAAGAGCTCATCTAGCATGTTTTTGAGATCTATCTTCACCAAAGACCAAAATCTCTGATCGAATTCAGTCGGGAAACCGTCTGGGCCAGGGGCTTTATTCGCCTCCATGGAGAACACAACCTCAAGGACAACTTGTCCTGCTCATTCAGTTGGGGAATGTCAACCAAGTTCAATTGGATACTAGTGCTCTCTGGATGTCCGAAAGGATTCCTATAAAAATTGGTGATGTACCGAGTTAGTTTCTCCTCTCCCTCAACAATCCCCTCATCCTGATGAAGTGCAAAAATGGTGTTCTTTCTATTTCTTCCATTAGCTTTGGCATGGAAGTGTTTTGTATTGTTATCCCCCTATAAGAGATTTTTCTCCTTTGACCTTTGAAACCATTTTAACTCCTCTCCCTTTAAGATCTCTGCCAGTTGGGCATCCAGACGAGTCTTCAATGCTCTGTTAGCAGCATCTAACCCATGCTGCTCACAATGCTTATCCAACAGGTCTATTTGTGTCAAAAGATCTTTTTTTCTTTTTTCCTATACTTGCCTTCTACATTGTTGTTCAACCCTTTTAAAACCTTCCTAGGCTTCCTTAATTTATTTTGCCAAACATCCAAAGGAGCCATCTTACCGGTTGCTTGCTCCCAAACTTTTTGGACCACCTTCAAGAGATCCTCCCTGAAGAACCAGACAGTCTCAAATCTGAAAACAAAACTGTGTTGGCATCTCTCTCCTGTATCTATGAGAATAGGGGTATGATCTGACAAAACTCTAGGTAAAGCCTTAGTGTAGACCAGAGGATGGTGTTGTTCCCATAGTGTACTCACCAACACTCTATCTAGTAGTTCAAAGGTGGGGATTTCATGATCATTACTCCATGTAAAGCGTCTACCAGTAAAGTTAATCTCTAACAACCCGACATTTTCAATTATAGAATTAAAAAGAGAACTCCATCTTCCACACCCTCCAGGTTTATTCTTCTCATAGTCTTTCCTAATTAAGTTGAAATCCCCAGCCAT
This sequence comes from Ampelocalamus luodianensis, assembly GCA_036346255.1. Lineage (NCBI taxonomy): Eukaryota > Viridiplantae > Streptophyta > Magnoliopsida > Poales > Poaceae > Ampelocalamus > Ampelocalamus luodianensis. Next base: position 57,892 of record JAYEVH010000346.1, read on the forward strand.
ACAGACTGGCCAGGTTGATTCTCTCAAAGTTTGCGCTAACTTAACCAAAAAGGGTTCCTTACCCTCTCTTGTGCAGACCATAGACAACAACCAAGTCCCACTTGAACTTGTCATTTTGTTTTGAAGAGAGACTTTAACAAAAAAATCCTTCATGACGAAGTAATCACCATGAAAAGACTCAGATCAACCCCCACTAGAATGCCCCCGATCTCCCTTTAGGAGGAGACCAAATCCATGGAAGTCTCAATCTCCACAAAGATAATTCATCTCGTCTGTGAAAATTCACTTTTAATGGTTTCTGGATACCTATAAAGTGTAGTTTCAACTCTAAGATGGTTTCTAAGAAACCTCTTCTTCATGATCGCCTAAACCTCTATAGTTCCATATCACTCCTTTCAATGTGATTTTGGATCTGCTTTCTACTCAATCTGAATTTTAGAGCGTGTTTGATAGAATAAAGATCGGAGAACCTCCTTTCTTTTTCTTTCCGCCATCAAGCCAATCGAATAAGGTCGATTGGATTCGCGAAACCTTCCTCTTCTATATCTTCCTCACTCATATCTTGAAACACTATAGACTCAGGATCTTCCCGATCTATATTAGTTTCAGTATGTGTTTTTGATTTATGGTTTCTACTTTCCAACAACAGATTGGCTCTATCCTGTTCTTGTGATTTAAGTAGGTCTAAATTGTGTTCTACTATTTCAAGAGAGCACTCTAAATCAAAACCTAGAGAAGAAGCTATTTGAAAAAGAGAAACATAGGAAGAATTGGCCATAGTAGAAGAGAGAGTACCTAGGCCTCTCTCAAGGTCCTTGAGTCTGGCTCTCTCCTTAGCCTTATCAAAGACATTTGCCTCTTCGGTGTCTTTGAGTCTTAAGCTTTTTCTAGGTTGAGCCTATTCCCTGCCACCTTGACAATGCTCAATTCCCCCTAGTTGACTCTCCATTTCTTGACTGTCTGCTATAGACACTCCCACTCGCCTTGCAAAGTCCCCAGGATCTGATTCCTGATTTGCAGAGAAATCCACTCCTTCACTGCCTGAGAGATGCATTCTTCCTTGCTTTCATCTACCAAGCTCCTCTCTTGGTTCTCCTCTTTGTCTTTGACCTGCAGCTTTGTACCTTCTCTTGTTGTCAGATCTAGCCAATTAACCGTATAAACTACAACATTCATAAAATGGATTACTCTATTGTCCTGCCTTTTTAGGTTGCGAAACCGAGAACTGTTTCTAAGCAAGAACATAGTCCGCTCGATTAAGGATTAGTTCCTCACCCACTTTTGTGACCCTCATAACCTTGTTCATGTATACCGTTGGTTTCTTACACGCCGTTATTTCTTATCAGCTTCAGTGGATTAACATCAAGATGTCTGACAATGCTCACTGATTGTAGTAGGCAAAAAATGCTACGTAGTATTTTGGAAATCCGTCTCCCGACCATTCCAAACTTTCCAAAAGAGCAAATACGAGGTGTTCAATCATGCATGCTCACTCATCCCTTCAAAATGTGATTTAGCGTTCTTTTGGCGTGTTAAAGATGAAATAGAAAATCTTGTTGACTTTGCCAAGTTACAAAATGGATAATCAAACGAAAATGATAATGTATGTATAGTGCTATACAAACTTCATCTGAGATAGTGCTTTACGTGATAAATTTTTGAGAGATGTGACCTTGACGAAGCTTATGATCTAAATGATATACAATCTGGATCATTTGGAGGGCACGACGTCGATGGATCAGCGGTCGATGATGGAGACATGAGTGCCTTTGTGATAGTATTGCTACTTCTTTGATGGTCGCAAGAGGATAAATATATTATATTAATATGATATGTATATGTTGCAGTGACAAGATAATTGCATCATATATGATCGAATAATATTTTATTTTTATGGCATTTTGTTTGGTAGGCTAATATTTGTCTTTCTATGTTAATTTCTTTCATTATACAATACCTAAAATTTATACATGCATGCACGTTCAATTTTGCAATTTATTTGGTTTGTCCTTGGTACACACACACGTATGCACGTACGAGCTATATCTATTCTATTTCATATGCACACTTGCGTGTATCTCATAATTTTTTTAATTCTCATGCAAAAATATGTTTAAATACATATGCATAAACATGTCTTCCAAACCCTCAAAGACAATTAACATTTTTTATCCTTCACACACAACTAAATAAACCAACAACCCATAAAAAGCTAGATTACCAACACTTTACCTTGACTTAAAAGTTAAGGGGCTTATAAGCTAATTAATCTAAAAAGTTAGCTTTGAGCTATATAAGCCAAAAAAAACCTAAACGTAAACAAACAGGTCTAAGAAAGAGTTATATGATGTCCCAAAATTTCACTCAATATTCGGTGACTATCACAAAAAATCGACAGACATCTGTCATCCATGATCTGATAAAATCCACACCCACGTGCGCGCGGGCACAAAACCATCTGTCGCACGCTAAAACCAAACGGAGTTGTTTTATTTAGCTCGGGTTTGGCCAACGATCCCCAACAAACGCAGCAACGCCAGTGGCCAACCGCCCAACCCCCAACAGAAGCCTGCGACCTCACCCCACTCGTGTTGCTTTGGATGCAACGGCTCTATATTTTATCGCGGCCCCTCTGAATCTCACACGCTGACCCGGTGGGACCCACCTTTGTAAGATTGGCCCATCGGTCTACATGAACCACAGTCTGTACACCGCTCCGTGGCAGCCCCGGCCCCCGTGGACCGACCGACATTAGGAGCCTGTAGTTTTGAGTTGACCCAAGATGATTTCATACACGAATTTTGTAGAAAAAAAAATATATCCGCTCCATGTGGAACAGGAACGAGGATTTCTACCTCCAGTTGATTTAAGCGACCGGTTTGTGAAACGATCGAGTGGTATTTTTTGTCCTTGCACCTTCATACGTACATGTACATTTAGTACGTGTACTCGATCGTTTTACATGTAGCAGTAAATCTTAAATCGATCCATACATATATGTTCCAAAACCAAACAATCAAACAAGGCGTCCGTAATAAATATATTTTTGATGAGTTATGCTCTAGTGTACTGCTACTACTTTTGTTTTAAATGCTACTCCCTCCTATCACAGAAAAAAGTGGTATTAGACATCAACACAATCCTCCAAAAGCAACTTTGACCATTAAATTTTATTGTAATAGATTTATGAAACCTAATGAAACTATGATACCATGAAAGTTCATTTCGAGATAAATATATACATATTATTTTTATGTGTTCAATTTAAATATTAAAAAAAATATCAATAGCTCAGCGTAGCCTATCACTGAGCACTTACATTAAATTAACTGAGCACTTTACATTAAATTAACAAAGGCGTCCTCTCTCTCGAGATTCTCCGGTAGAAGTCAAGTCCCAAGCAAAACAACATTGGTAGTTACGCAACCCCTCCAACCCCAACTGTTCTTGCATCACTCCATCCTACATTGGCTAGCTCCCTCAAGCAACCTAGGTACCTTCCATTCCTATATAAACACTGCCACACAACCCCACTCTCGTCAAACACACAAGCCCCACTCTATCTCTCTTGTTTCTCTCTCTAAAAGCCCATCAATCTCTCTCTCTATCATCACACACACAAATCATCAAAATGGTGAGTATGCATGCAACATGAACTGAATGGTGATTAAGCATATGTTGCAACCTGTGTACGTGTAGTGACACTTTCTTGACACGTTACGCGTGTATGTACGCATGCAGGTTGTTGAGATCAAGGAGAACGGCGGCGCTGCGGCGGCGGGCAGGGCGCAGCAGCAGATGCTGTCGGTGAAGCGCGGCGAGCCGGCGCTGGTGCCGCCGGCGGAGCCGACGCCGACGGGGCAGCAGTACTACCTGTCCAACCTGGACCAGAACATCGCGGTGATCGTGCAGACGGTGTACTGCTACAAGTCGCCGTCGGGCCGGGGGAACGGCGGCTCGGCGGAGGAGCTCCGGGCCGCGCTGGCGCGGGTGCTGGTCCACTACCACCCGCTGGCCGGCCGGCTCGCCATCAGCCCGGAGATGAAGCTCACTGTGGAGTGCACCGGCGAGGGCGCCGTGTTCGTGGAGGCCGACGCGGCGTGCGACCTCGCCGACGTCGGCGACCTCGCCACCCCGGACCCCGCCGCGCTGGGCCAGCTCGTGTACGCCGTCCCCGGCGCCAAGAACATCCTCGAGATGCCCCCCATGACGGCGCAGGTAAAACTAACCAACCAACCACCCGCGCGCACGCATGAACTGCGCGCGCGTACGTGCTCTTGCATCATTTTGGTGGGGTTCCGGCGCCTGAGGCGGGTTTGCCGCTGCCGGGCTTGGTTGCCCTGAGCTGCGCGTTAATGGCGGCCCTGGCGCCTTGTTCCCTTTTGGTGAAAGCCTGAAAAGAGGAGAAGCATGGTGTTGCCGTTTATACATGCGCGTGACTGTGCAGTTGTGTAATATTGGGTAGGAAGGAATTGAAGTTATTTTTGTAGGTAGCAGCGAGAAGGATGGGGGTTGAAAAAGAAACGAATTCGATGAGGGAGATGCTCATAGAAAATCGTGATGGGAAAACCTTTTTAAATAATTTTACCACTCCATTTAATATATAAAAAAAAATGCTATCTTTATGTTTGATTTACATGTCATTCTGTCTTTTCTACGAGAAAAAAATGCTGTCTTTGTTATGTAGTAGTTCAGGTACTTTGATACCAACTGGAGACTTCTAAATATGTTGTTTCTACAAAGTTAGCTTACCCACTTCTACCTATAAATCAACCAAACCGTGTATATAATCCATTTTTGTTTTCTAGTTAGCTTCATGTCACTAACCAAATCTAATCCTCCAGCATGTAGGGGTCCAAAGTTACATGGAAAATCAACACATGATTAATTCTGCACCAATATGTGTCACATCATGTACTCACTCGGTCCCAATTGGATACATGTAGTTAACCTTGATCCATCGGACACTCAGATTTGTCAAAACACATCTGTTGCAAAGTTAACTGACTTACTTCAACTGGAGTAATTTGTAATGAGTTAACCAATAGCCACAAGTAGTAACTAGGGAAGTAATTAACATTGCAAATTTATTTACCAATGGTTAAATTGATTAATTCACAGGTGACCCGGTTCAAGTGCGGTGGCTTCGCGCTGGGCTTGGCCATGAACCACTGCATGTTCGACGGCCTGGGCGCCATGGAGTTTGTCAACTCGTGGGCGGAGACGGCGCGCGGCGCTGCCGAGCTCACCGTGCCGCCGTTCCTCGACCGTACCGTGCTCCGGGCGCGCGACCCGCCGGTGATCTCCAACCCGCACCACGAGTTCGCCGAGATTCCCGACGTCTCTGACACGGCGGCGCTCTACGGCGGCCAGGAGCTGCTGTACCGCTCCTTCTGCTTCGACCCGGACAAGCTGGAGCGCGTCCGCGGCCTCGCCCTCGCCGATGGCGAGCTCGGCCGCTGCACCACATTCGAGGCGCTCTCCGGCCTCGTCTGGCGCGCGCGCACCCGCGCGCTGGGACTCGCGCCGGAGCAGCAGACGAAGCTGCTCTTCGCCGTGGACGGTCGGCGCCGGTTCGAGCCCCCGCTCCCACGGGGTTACTTCGGCAACGGCATCGTGCTGACGAACGCGCTGGCTACCGCCGGCGAGCTGCTGTCCGCGCCAGTGTCGCGCTCGGCAGGGCTAGTGCAGGAGGCGGTGAAAATGGTGACGGACGAGTACATGCGGTCGGCGGTGGACTACTTCGAGGCGACTCGCGCGCGGCCGTCGCTGGCGTCGACGCTGCTCATCACGACGTGGTCGCGGCTCGCCTTCCACGACGCCGACTTCGGGTGGGGCGAGCCGGCCATGTCCGGGCCCGTCACGCTGCCGGAGAAGGAGGTGATACTGTTCCTCGCGCACGGCAAGGAGAGGAAGAGCATCAACGTCCTACTCGGGCTGCCGGCGTCCGCCATGGACGCCTTCCAAGAGCTCATGGACGAGATATGATCGATGGCCACGCGTGGCATCAATGGCGGCAGAGAGTCGGGTGCTACCGTGCTATACACCACACACATATTTTCGTAGTGTTTTTATGGTTTTAATTTCCATGGGTTTACAGTATGGCTATGTTAATTGTGGTGAGTGTTGTGTCAAAGGATTATCATTACTCTATGATGTTGATGTTTAATCTGAGGATTTGTTACCGGTTGTAAGATGGTTTCACGTGTATAATGAAAAGTAATAATTACAGTTCGTTTAATTAATCGGCCTTTTATGACTCACCGCAGTCTTCTTCCTGCTCGATCAAATGCCCAGTCCGTCCCCTGCTTCCAGCGCTTTCTGTAAACGAGTACGGGAAGAATGCCGCACGCCAAAACGCTGTGCCGGCCTTCCTATTAATATTGCCGAATCGGCAATAGAAGATTACAACCCATGACAGGGGATTTACAAGAGCAAAACTAATCTCAACTATCGTAATCTATACAATGTACATATGGAAACAAATATAGCTAACATCCCCTGCAGTCAAATCGTGCGGCGTCCGAACGCAGAGACTGGATTGGAAAGCCTGAAACAGCTAAATGGAAAGCGTCTTTGTCATGATGTCGGCAAATTGGAGATAAGACGGTATATGCAAGACGCGGACATGACCAAGAGATACTTTCTCCTGAACAAAATGAATGTCAATCTCAATATGTTTGGTACGTCGATGCTGAACCGGGTCAGACAACATGTAGGCGGCGCTGACGTTGTCGCAGTAGACTATGGTGACCGATGAGAGGGGTGATGTAGTTCCGTCAGGAGTTGGCGGCTCCAGCAACACTCAGTCACCGCATGAGCAACGGCGCGGCGAGAGACTATAGTCTGACACTTTGAGGACCAAGAAATGATGTTGTCTCCAAGGTACATACAGTAGCTTGAGGTGGACCAATGAGAGTCCGGACAACCCACACAGTCAACGTCGGACTAAGCTGTTAGGGTTAAATCGTCTCTTGCATGAAGAATCGTCGTATTTTTTCTTAATTATTTTGTAATGTCACTAAATTACCTTGAGATGTTTGCAGTAAGAACAATTTGTACTTTGATTTTTGCTACTACGAACCTTGACTTCTAACATTGAACTATATTTTGTTAACTCGAATATCAATCCTAGAAATTTTGAGTCCACCGATGAGTGGTTATATGGTGAGAACCAGGCGCGGGCCAAGGGACCGGGGCTGGCGGGAGGAGGAGGAGGTGGTGTTGCCACGGGGGCTGCCACACCACGGTTGGGGGAAATCGCTGCTGCAGCCTGTACGTAAGTTGAGTTTTGAGGGCCATCGGGCCTTGACCACAGAGTTCGATGGATGATGGCATCACAATGGGCGGCGGTCCTCGTAATGCGGCAAGACAACGATAACAATGTCAGTCGTGTGGGCTTGAAGGAGAATGGTGGACCATGGTGGACAACCATGACAAGTTAGGTTTTGGTGTTGGGCCGGCATGATGGTTGACGGTGATACCGCCGCCGGAGCCGGTGAAGGAGGCTGCGTACACAAGTGGCCCGGGCTCCATGAGCCTCTCTCCTGTTTGAGTATGGGCCATGGCTGCACTTAACCAGGCTGGGCTGAGGTCGTTTGCTCCACGGGTCGAGGGAAGGAGCGTTGTGCATTGGGCTAGCACATGGAGGGAAAAAAAGAGAAGAAATCCTAAGCATTTTCCAAAATCTAGCGCGCACATGCGTGCGAATCGTGATTGATTTTACGTCGGAATCAGATGACCGTGCGAACCGTACCTCTCGTATGCCTATGTACAAGATGAGTCTGGATGGAAAAAAAGCCATCAAAAGAAGGAAAATATGGATTGAACTATTGAAGGAATGAAGGAAGAATCTACATAAGTTAAATAGGAAACAAAGATACATAGTAGGGATCGATATTGATATTTGGGACACGAACATGTAAGTATCCCTCTGTTCACAAATAGTCCAATACATACAAATTCGACTATTAATATTAATCGTAATTTGCTTGTAAAAACAACAAAAGTACGGTCATGTAGACCAATCGACGTAAAAAACAGTACAGTACAATTCTATATTAGTAGTCAAGGCTAAAAGGATTTTTTTTCTTTTCCGAAACGGCAACTTCCATGGCATATATACCGCGGGTAATTCAAGGATAGCAAACTTTCAACGGAATTGCTAGTTCTCATGCAACTGAAATTTCAAGAAATCTTAGTCGAATTTTCTCACTTTTGGATTGAGTGTGGAGATTTGTGCCTCGGGAGGTTGTCTTCTTCTTCTCCGGTGGTCGGCGGTGGTATCGTATTCACCGAATGCGACAAGTTAGGGTTAGGGTTCACCGGAACCCTGGGCTTTAGTGGGAGTGGGACCGTGGGGAGCGTCGCCTCGGTCGTGGGGTAGTGGGTGGTGGAGGTCGACAGGGGCGATGAGAATGGAGTGGTTGGGAGGCGGTGGCAGATCCAGCGGCGGCGGCGGCCAGAGCCCGGAGGGGTGGTGTTATACTCTAATACCCCTTCTTATGCGCAACAGCTCTAGATCGGATCAGAGTTTGTGAGAAACTGGACGAGCGTGCACGGTATCAAGAGCGAAGTAGGTAATCTCGTAGAGAAAACAAATAATAACAACGGAATAATCACGATGAGAGAGAACGATTTGATGAAGCCGTCCGCAAATTCTTTAAGCACAACCTCAAAAGAGTATAAGGGATTATCGTTATCTCACAACCCTCTCAAACGTTTTATGACCCTCGGATCCTTACCCTATACAATAATTTAGCGCTAAAGAATAATTTAGACTCTAATATTCTCGTGTACTTCTTACTTTAGATGAATTGGTTTGTGATTATTGTTCTCCATGACCACCTCCTTATGAATTTATAGTGCCCTCCAGTTCTATTCTAGAAGTAAGTAGGAAGATTAGGATAGAAATCCTTTTGAACACAACTTCGAGTCCTAGTAGTTTAGGACACGAGTCACCCATACTCAACAGGTGGGGTGCGGATTGAAGTGAGTTAGGGTTTTGGTGTATTTTATGTATAAGGTGAGGAGAGAGATGAGGATAGTTGGATCTTGATCCAAAGGCTGAAAAAAGTGTACGAGAATTTCTAAAATTAAAGGCAACTGATATATAGACAATCCTATCCTTCCATAGCTAAGGGGCATCAAAGTACTTCCGAGCTCTTAATTTCAGGCAAGACAATCCTATCTTTCCATACCCAAAATGCCGATTCCAAAATATTTCTGCCTCCATCGATCAGCTGCATCTGAGTATAAATATCCACCGGACCACCCGCATTGTTGTCTTGCTTCCTCGCTCCATCGTCTTCGATCCTCTCTGGTGCGTCGACAGCTCGATCGGTCGACATGACGACGACCACCTTCTCTTCCGCCATTGCTGCCGTACTCTTGGCCTCCGCTCTGCTGGTCGCGTCGAGCGTCTTCTGGCCGACGGTCTCCGGCGGTGCCACCGCCTGCGGCCCGAAGGACGTCTTCGTCTTCCAGAGCAACGGCGAGCCCCAGAGGGACGGCACGTTGTTGTACAGGGTGTACGTGGTGAACAAGTGCAGCGGCAGCAACGGCAACGGCAAGTGCGTCGTCTCCGACATCCACCTGTTCTGTGACCACTTTCGCTCTGTCCTGCCCATCGACCCCAACGTGCTGCGCGTCGTCGGCCCCGCCGACTGCCTCCTCATCAACGGCAACGCGATCCCCCCGACCAGCAACGTCTCCTTCGTCTACACCAGCTACGTGGAATACCAGATGTCCGTCATCTCCGCCACCTGCGTGTCCTGATCGACGGCCGGGCATGCGTGCATGGCGTGCACGCTGACGTCTACATGCGTGATTTTTCAGACCATGATTTTGATTCCTTTTATGCGAATCAGTGTGCAAGCTGATTTATTTGCTATTATTAAAAATAATTCAAGGGGTTCTCAAATTTCTCGCAAAATTCCACCCAAATTCTAGTAGCAATGCGATGAGGATGGCACGGCGGCGACTAGTAGCAAGTTTGTATTCTATTAAGGCAAAATTGCACCATAAGCCCACAAAATATTTTGTTTCGTCCAATAGAGCTCTTGTAGTAAGAATTTGTTAATTTTACCCCTGAACACTTTCTCTCAAATTCGATACTCCGGTTGATTCTTTCCACTTCCCTTTCTCCCTCTACCCTGTTCCCCTAAATCAAATACACTTCGCCCCTCCCCCACACTATAGTCGGTGGTTATGGTGCCAATGATGACTGATTCTACTTGTTAATGTTGCAACAATGTGCGGACTCTCGGCTAATGTTAAGAAAAACATAGTAAGCCAATGTGTACAACAGATAACAGGTTATTCTATGCTCCAGCACCTTCTGTGGGTCAAAATCAACATCCCAACCTTAGTCAAATGCTGGTCAAAGAAAACCCATCACCTCCCACCTCTGTCAACCCATGTTTCCCTCTTCACCTGCCCTCTGCGCTCAGCGTGACAGTAAATCTCTGATGAAGATGTAGTAAAGGCATAAGGATTGCCGCAATACTAAGTATGATGGTGTATGTCTTGTAAAGACGTAGTAAATGAACATTAAGATCGCAGTAATTCCTAAAAAAAAGATCACATTAAATCTTTTTGTAGCACTGTAGTAAAAGCACGAGAGAGTCGTAGTAAACCTCTTGTAGTACCGCAGTAAATGCACAAACGAGGTCGCAGTAAATTTCTTGAAACAGTGTAGTAAATGCAGAAGGAGGTTGCAGTAGACATTGCACCTCCGATATTCTTCTCTTATATCGACAGTAATAGGTAGTACATGTGACAGTAATTCCAATACCATTTTTTACTGTCGAACAATCTCATAGCATACTGCTTTTTTCGGGCCATAGTCCCACGATCCGTACACGTGTGACAGTAACTTGCAACGGTGAGAAAAGTAATCATGATACATTTTTACTGCCCCATCACACCTAAGCGAACTTTTTTCCTCGGGTCACGATCCCACGACCTCTACGCTCAACATGGCTGTAAATCCATTCACTACTACACACAGCCTCATCACGAGCGGTTCGTTCGGTCAGCCATCGCGCATTCGCCCAACCGCCTCGTGTTTTGTACGCTCGTGATAAGTGGCGTTATCACGCACGGCTAAACATCCGTCGTGATAAGTCACAACACGCACGGCTCTAATTATATAACCGCTCGTGATATCTAATTATCACGCAGCGGCTCTATTCAAGAACCGCTCGTTATAGACGCATATCACTGCAGCGGCTCTATTTACGAACCGTCTCGTGATATACACATATCCTGCATTTGTTATCATTATATAACCGCTCATGATATACACATATCCTGCACGGTTAAATAGAACCGCAGTGATAAAGGATATCCTGCATTTGCTATATTTACTTAACCGCTCGGGATATGTGTATATCACGCATTTGTTATATAATAGAGCCGCTCGATTATACATATCACGATTTGTTTGATTGATAAACCGCCTGTGATAGTTATTTCAAGATAACTATTTTTAAAAATTTTCGCTAGCCTCGGATTGCTAGCCATGCCCTCTCAAAATAAGCAGTAAAATAGATACATCACGATATCAATCGCTGACAACCCAAAGTGATCATTGTCATACAAACGAACATATATCAAATACATACCAAACATTGTAATATCAACTCGCTCGTAAAATATTGTCATACAACCCAAAGTGACAACCCAAAGTTTACCATTGAATCACAACTATTCAAAGTGAATTACAACTATATCAAATATATTAATTGTTTCAAGGCCGTTCAAGAGTGAAACTCTCCGCTGGCCGCAATGATATCCGTCGTGATGAAGGTGCAGAGCCTCCTCGAACATCCGAGATCTCTTTCTCAACGAGTGAATCTAAATCTATATTCAAAACCTACAAACAAGAGTAAAGTGTTACACATATATATTTAAATTTATAATTAGCAATTATTGCGAGATTGACCAACCTCGGATCCGCAACCTAGCACTCATGAGAATCGCATATGATGGCAAACGAGAATGCACATTCTTCTCGCTTTTGTCAAGCGTGACCGAAAAATAGAATTACATATATAGGTATAGTCGGTTCGAGACGCATTATTACGAAGTATGATATAGGATTATTGTGTTGTAGCACGACTTGAAATCGCGTCCCGTGATTAAGTGTATGCTCGTTCCTTGTATAGCCCTCCCTCGGCAATATAGGAGATGAACGATCTACATGTTTCCAAAAAGTTAACCTCGCCATTTCAAACGAAGGAAGACTACAATAGAGTTATGTATGGAGGAAATGAGCACACTGTCGACTACTTCTTGCACAAGGGTGAAGTCGTGGCCTTTTTTCATTAGGGAATCAAGGTATAGTACTCGATTCCTCTTGGTATAATGACTAGAAGGATCCAGTGATGCCTACTCATGTATGTCGCTATAGTCATTAAACCTAAGTTCATATCATGATAAAGTACAAATGAAATTTGTATAGCAAGTAGTGAAGCACTTACTCGTTGTAGGGCACCATTATGTAGTCCACGAGTTTTGAGCAAGCAATCCCGCCGTTATGTATTCTCGACGAGGATGCGTCGCCAAGATGGTTTGCTCAGAGACCACGTGTGGGTCGAGGAAACCCACCGTTCTTTCAATCGCCGCAGTTTTAATCATGTATCTATACATAAGCAATGAGTTGTTATATTACGGAATGTACGTGAATGTAGAACTTGATTGTACACACTTACGATTGTCCAAAGATCGTAGAAGTGAGGCATCGAGGGCTTTGAGGTTGAATAGGTCGAACAAGTCGCCAAGCCCACGATGAAGGGGCCGCTCGTGGAGGAAATAGTCCTCCGTGTATCCGACGGTGATTCCATCGCGCACCCTTTCTCTTTGGTCTTCTTCAAGTACCAACTATGCAAACTCTAACAACCTAATCCAACAGAGGCTATCATCGTGCTCGCCGCCAACGGACTTCGAAAGAGTATTTCTTAGGTTAGGAGGCTAAGCGCCTTAATGTTCTTCGATTTCGATTTGTCCTCAACGACTTGCGCCACGCGCCTTCCTCCCGCCGACGACTCGAACCGTCACGGCGGCACACTTTTTTTGTTCGTTCTGTCTTCTCCACGGAACCGATGAGGCGGGCTTCAAGCGAAGGTTGAGGTGCATCATGGAGGGTCCTGTTGGAGAGATATGGTCGTGTCGAGGTGGTTGGGGTAGAGTCATCAAAGGTTGAGGCAAGATCGCAGGTCCAGACGATGTCCTTCAAAAGTTGAATTGGAGGGGCATGGTCGTGTGGAGATGGTTGGGGTGGAGTCATCGAAGGTTGAGGCGCACCGCAGGTCCAGGCGATGTCCTTCTTTGGCCACCGAATAAAACCGCATGCAGGCATCCCCTAGTGTTATGATTTCGCCGTCGCGAATCTCCACGGACGGCCCTAAAATTATCATGTACCATGTCCACTGGACTCGGCGTAACCCTCGCGCCACCGGGCACCGTGGTCGCACTATCCCTTCATTGCATGGATACACCACCCCGCCCACCTCAATAGACATCCCAACCATCCTCACTTGGAGTGCAAGGCGTCGGCTCCTACAAAACGATACGCAATTAGCTAAGGCGCCCTATAGGTCTATCTTTGGAGCATTCGAGCAGATGTACATTACCTTGATGTCGCCGATAGGTAATTGGACATCATCGTGTTCACAATTTTGCGTGGACGCGACGCCACTCCGATGTTGAGGAGGATCGCCACCAAAACAACGGGCGGCTCGCGATCGGTTGTTGAGGAGTAGTAGTTGATTCACTTGGTCCTGCAATCTTGCTATCTTTTCTTCAAATTTTGCAAGAAGCACCGTTCTCTTCCTTCAAATTTTGAAGTAAGCACATGTTCCAACACCGTGTCGCACTCGCCTTGGATCTCTTCTCGCTCCTATACGTGCATGAGTCGCCCGGGAATCCATCCTCCAAGATACGTTAACCACTTTGCCTCGCGTGCGACCGGTGCTCCTTGTTTCCCGTGGCCGTAGTTAGTATATCCTTCTCCCCGCTCGCTTGGAAGGAGCCTCTTAACATGCGGAACTCAATTCTTGCCGCAAGAGGTCATCATGTTATTATATACATTATGAAGTTATAGACGTATTAACAACTAGGTAGTTCAAGACATTTACCACACGGTTGGCACATCCCGGCCTGCCTGGTTTGTGAAAGAGATTTCGCCAAGACGAATCGATGCCCTCGCTTAACTGTGAGAGAGCGCTACTGGTCCGTGATCTCAGCAAATGGCCTTGTTTCGCTCAAGGCCTCCGCCGCCCATTGCGCGGTTTTACCGCGCTGCACTGCAATGTGCCGAGTTTGTGGGGTGAGTGTTAAGTGTCTGAGAGCCTTGTGCGCCGTGACTTTCTCAAGAAATTCGGCGCCGTCTTCATTTGCACAAAGGCGCCCCATATATCCCGCGACAAGAATTTATACGCCGTGAAGGGCGCTCACCCGTGTTCACGCATTTTGTGACAAGCACGCTCTTGAAGGTCCTCCACGCCTTCCGACGAGAGCAACGCCTATCGCTCCACGCGCGCCAGGTCTGCGGTCGGGAAAGTGAACGATTTTAAAACTTCGCCCCACACCGCTTCTCCGAACATCCGGCACACGTTGTCCCACCTGTGGTGATGGGGACTGTTCCCTTCCAAGTATCCCGCACAAGGTTCGGAACCGCCGCTTGGGGGACTCACAGGATCCCATTGGCATTGACCTCCGTGGACGGCCATTATGCCCGAGGAATTCTCGATGTTCCTCCGCCATCTCGCGACGCATCACTTTCCTCTGAGATCCGCACGGCGGCGAAGATGGTGCGGACGCCATGTCGCTTACTTGCTATCTATATATGCACGGCAATATGCGTAAGCTCTAACCGACTGATTCAAGCAGCATTTACTCAACTTAACCGAAAATGATGCACAAACGATAATATATAAAGAAGGATTGATGGTAGTTTGTGCTCTCGTATGAGAGTTGCAAAGAACAAGTCTTTGCCATCTCAATCCTATTGTCTATACTCTTCATTAAATGAATATGATAGTATAAATTCAAACTATGAGCTCTAAACAATACTTTGCTTAATCACAAATGATCTCAATCATATCAAAATGATCTCTTAACTATCACATTCAATCTCAAGATAAGAGAAAAGTTCATCACAGAGCTAACTGCAACAAAGCCCATCGATCAATTTCAGTTCACATTATCAAAGACTATCAAAGTCACATCACGTAGAGTTCACAATACAATAGAGCTCATGAATGAACTAACAAGATATCAAATTGACGGATGCATTCAACCGTCTGTGATAACTAGCATTCAACCGAAAGTAACAAATTAACAGTGATATGAAATTGACAAGAGCAAGTAATTTGTACAATAGAGCTCAAGAATCAACTAACTATCACATTCAATCTCAAGATAAGACGTAGTTCATCATGAGCATGTCAACAAAGCCCACCGATCAATTTGCCGATCTTTAGGAATACTCACAAAGGATGCCGCACAACAACTCACGGTGCAAGGAGGAGGCCGGGGGAGGAGGCCGACGCGGGAGGAGGGAGAGGCGCGGGAGGAGGCCGACACGGGAGGAGGACGGCGTGGGGAGGAGGCGGTGCAGAGGGAGGAGGCCGACACGGGAGGAGGCGCGCGCCGAGGCGAGGCAGCGCTGCCGATGAAGGGGCGGCGCGCTGGGTCTTACGGCCGGGGAGGTGAACGGCGAACCCTAGAGGAGCCGAGAGAGCGCGAGAGCCTAAGGGGCGCGGAGACGGCGACGAGTAAAGAGCAAAACCCTAGGTGCGCTTTTAATAAAGAATATCAGACGGCTTATTAAAGAACTGCTCGAGATATCGGCAATATCACAGACGGCTTATTTAAGCACCGTCGCGATAATATCACAGACATTTGCTTAAAGAACGCTCGAGATATCTCAATATCACGCACGCGCCATTCAAGAACCGCTCGTGATATTGAGATATCTCGCACGTTCTTAAGCAAACCGTCAGTGATATTATCACGCACGTGCTTAAATAGAGCCGTCTGATATTGTCGATATCTCGCATTTGTTCTTTAATAGAGCCGTCAGGATAATATATCACGCACGGATCCATCATAGAGCCGTCGTGTTATGGATCTCATTCCTTCATCTCCGCGCGAGTGTCTCTTCGCCTCTCGCTCCAGCCTTTTATATAAATAGACAACCCTTATCAAAGGGATTTCTCACGGCTCCTTGATCATCCCCTCTCACTCCACAAATTCCAAATGGCTCTCTCTCGTCCCTACTGCATCGCCTACATTTTGGTTGTGTACTCGCACTCTCTCGACGCAACTCGCCCAAGTCGCGAACAAGGCGCCCGTCGCAATGCAAACTGTAGACCCTCCCATCTACCGGAGACCATAACGGCGATCATCGGCCGATTGGAGCTCCTCCTCCAATGCACTCAAAGGCGAGGCTCTCCAAAGATCCGGCGAGTAAACCTCATCGTGGAGATTGTCCTATGGAACTCTTTGGTCCGCACCAAGGATGCGCCCAGAGAGTCGAGGACGACATCGACATTGCAGGAGAGCGGTCCGCTTAGCCGAGACCGTGGAGACCGTGGTTGATGGCCTCGGGCTATATGGGACTTGATTACTGAGTCCGAACATCTACAAGAGGAAATTGAGCGTGCAAGGTCACGGTGGAGGCGTTTGGTGAGACAATGGTGATCCCGCTCCCACCGGCCGACGAGAATGCGCACGAAGATTTGAAGACTAAGATAGGATCGCCATCCTTTTTTTATCGCCCGTGATGTAAAACGATAAGGCGCCTATTGTCCTGTCGTGATGTAAATATGGTCTTTTGTCCGTGATGATATGGTCTTTTTATCGCTCGTGATGATATGGTCTTTTTATCGCCTCGTGATGATATGGTCTTTTTATCATCTAATTATTACCGGGCAAATCCAGACGCTATCACGCACGGTTGAATAAAGAACCATTCGTGATAATATACTCATCACAGACGGCCTCTCACTAACCGCTCAGTTGACCATCACAGACGGCTCCATGTGGAACCGCTCGTGATATCCTCCATATCACGCACAGTTAATCGTGAGAACCGCTGCGTGATATACTCCATAGCACGACGGTTTGTGAATAGAACCGCTCGTGATGTTGAGTATATCACGCACGGTTATACTTATTAACCGCTCGTGATATTGAGTATATCATGCATTTGTTTCACATGGAGCCGCTCGTGAAAGTTCAACACGACGTTTGTGTAGAACCGTCGTGATATACTCATATCACGCACGTTGGAAATAAGAACCGCTCGTGATATTTCACCCTATAAATATAAAGACCCGACAGAGGCCCCCGCTCTAGCGCTCCGATCTCTTCTTTGGAATAGAGGGGCTTGAGAAGCTTTGCTCTGTGTTGGTGTAGGAGGCTTGTTTATTTGGCTTGCCTTGTTCTTGGTTGTGGGTTGCCCTAGCAACTTATGGTCATTTGGCTTGCATGCATGCTTGCTTTGTGAGGCTTTGGTGGTAGCTCTCTGTTTGGGTGTTGTGAATGAGTGTTTTTGTGAGTGGGATAAGCCGTGTATTTCGATGTGGCTCTCTTGCCCTGCTCATTGGCCCAAGGAGAAGGACAGTGAGGAATCTCATGATATTAGGAATTTTCGTCGTGAGCTCCGAGGGTAACGATCTTTAACTCTTTATATTTGCTTAATAGGAGGAGTAACGATTTGCAAGCTAATAGGAGGGGTAACGATTTGCAGCTTATTAATATAATTTAACACTACTAATTGTTACATGTGTAGCGTAGATGGACCGAATCGATGTACGCGGTGCGAACTGTGTGAGTGAAGAGTACATTAATGGTGTGATTGCTTTTAAAAGAGCCGCGAGCAGATATGCCGAATAAGGGGATAGAATTTATGTATCGCCCATGCATTGATTGCGATAATCAAGATTTTTAACAACCCGCGCAGATCGTAGGGCACTTGATTGAAGGGTTTCAAAAAGGGTATACATGTTGGACCAACACGGTGAAGAGCAGATTATACAGAAGTTAATAATGATGACATCGACGAGGAAGTCAACGATATGCCGGATGTGGATCGTGTTTTGATGACGATAGGTCGCACGATGACAATCTGGATCGATGCTACGCGATGCGTATGAAACTACAAAGAGAGAGAGTTTTGTAAATTCGAGCGCTTAATGGAGGACTCGGGAAACCTTTGTTCCTCGCCGCAAGCCGAATACACAAAGTTGTCAACCGCGATTTGAACCGCTGAAATTGAAGGCGAGCAATGGTTGGTCCGACAAGAGTTTCACGGCGCTGTTAGGTCTCCTAGCTGACATTCTTCCGAGGGAAACGTGTTGCCCAAAGACCACCTACCAAGCCAAGAAGGTTCTTTGTCCATTGGGAATGGAAGTAGAAAGAATACATGCATGTCCGAACGATTGTATCCTCAGATCGTAAAGAGTATGCAGACTTGCATGTATGTCCGTGTGCAAAGCATCCCGATACAAGCGTAAGAATACTACTAAGGTGAAGCAAGGACCTCCTGCTAAGGTGTTGTGGTATCTCGCTCGTGATCCCACGCTTGAAGCGCTTATTTGCGAACCGAAGGAGGCAAGATTGCTGCGCTGGCACTCCTGAGGAGCGTAAGAAAGATGAAAACTAAGACACCTCGCCGATTCTCGCAGTGGAGAAACTTCGATTGACCTTCAAAGAGTTCGGTGCGGAACCGAGGAACATAAGGTTAGGGTTGAGTACAGATGGAATGAATCCTTTCGATAACATGAGCAAATGACATAGCACATGGCCCGTGAACCTATGTATGTACAACCTTCCTCCTTGGTCGTGGTATGAAGCGGAAGTACATTTTGATGTCACTACTTATCCAAGGGCCAAGCAACTCGGGAACGATATTGATGTGTACCTAGCACCACATCGGATGATCTTGTGACACCGTGGAACGAAGGGGTACAAGTATGGGATGCGTATAAACGAGAACTTTCTTTACGCGCCATGTTGTTCTCACTATCAATGATTTTCCCGCCTTGGTAACTGTCAAGCTTCAAGACGAAAGGAGCCAAAGCCCATCTCGCACCGCTTAGATGCTACGAGAGTGTATGGCTGAACAACTCGCAAGAAATCGTGTATATGCGCCACCGTAGGTTCCTTCCCGTGAGTCACCCATACCGCAAGATGAAAAAACAATTCGACGGAAATAAGGAGGACGATTCACCCAAGGGCTTTTAGAGGGAAAGAGGTCTATGATATGGTTAAGGATATCCATGTTGTGCTTGGGAAGGGATGTAAATTAAAACCCGCCGTAAGAACATCCGGAAGAAGCGGCCAATTTTGGGACTTGCCTTGTTGGGAGCACTTAGAAGTTCACATCGCATCGACGCCATGCACGTGGAGAAAATGTATGTGAAAGCTTGATTGGTCTCTTCATCAATATTAGTGGCAAAACAAAGGATGGTGTTAACGCACGACGCGACTTGGTTGATATGAACATAAGGACCGAGTTAGCACCGAAAGAGACCGATAAAGGACGAACATACCTTCCACCACTTGCTACACTATGTCCAAGGCCGAGAGAAATGAATTGTGCCAAAGCTTGCATGGTGTCAAAGTCCCGCCCGTTACTCCGCTAACATTAAGAAACTTGTTTCTATGCAAGATTTGAAATTAATTGGTATGAAGTCTCATGATTGTCATGTGTCGATGACACAAATGCTTCTCGTTGCAATTAGGGGTATCTTGCGAACAAGGTCCGAGTGGCAATCTTGAGGTCGTGTTATTTCTTCAACTTAATTGCTCGTAAGGTCATCGATCCCGAAGGACTAGATGCTCTACAAAGCCGAGGTGGTGACGACTCTATGTCAACTTGAGATGTATTTCCTCCGTCATTTTTCGATATTATGGTCCATCTCATTGTTCATCTTGTGAAAGAGATAAAGATATGCGGTCCTGTGTTCCTACGCCATATGTACCCGCTCGAGAGGTATATGGGAATTCTCAAGTCCTACGACGAATCGATCTCGACCGAGGGCAAGATCATCGAAGGTTATGCAACCGAAGAGGTCATTGAGTTCTGCCGACTACATGGCTCGTGGAACCGATAGGTGTGCCTCTATCTCGCCATGAGGGAAGGCCGATGGTATCGGACCATCGGAAGGAAATCAATCACTCCCGATCCGATACGCACGCCAAGCCCATTTCACGGCCTTGCAACATGACCCAACCGCCCCCGCATATCGACGAGCACAAAGACATGGTACGCCAATGTAATCCGCACGGCGGAGGTTTGGATCACGAGAGCACAACCGCTTGCTCAACGAATGGGTAAAGGTGCGAATCATGACCGGAGGTCATCAAGTGATGATACGCTGCTATGGTTGGCAAAGGGCCACAATTTACAATTGTCACATGGCAAGGATACGACATAAATGGGTACACATTTTATACGGCACTCAGATAGGAAGAGCACAAATTGCATCAAAGTGGTGTCCGTGATAGATGCATTCAGATCTGATGGGCCGAGGAGCTCGACTATGGGCAAATAGAGGAGATATGGGAGCTCGACTCACGTGCTTTTCAAGATCCCCTATTTCGGTGCCGTTGGGTCCATCTCCCACATGTGAAGGTCGACAAGTACGGCGTCACTACCGTGGACCTCGATCGTGCCTGATACAAAGACGAACCATTCGCATCAAGCAACCAAGTTGTTCAAGTCTTCTATGTAACCGACCCGCAAATAAGAAGGCCACGTAGTTCTTCATGGAAAAGAAGGATTGTCGGAGTTGAGAATGTAGTGGACGAGGAAGAATACAATCAATTTGACGAGTTGCCTCCTTTCGAGACGCATCGTGCTCGAGGAAGAACCCAATGAGGAAGCTAGCTATATGCGCGTCGATCATCGTGAAGGACTATATTTTAATTAAGAAATTACTCCATTGTAATTAATTTATTCCATAACATCATGTGTTATGAACTTGTAATATGTCGACGATATTTTGATGTCAACGTGGAATTGTAATCGCTCCCGCCCTTGTGGACCGTATATTTTGGTGCATTAAAATTCATTTCATTTGGAAAATAGTCCAACCGCACCACCTTTCTAGAAACCTAAAAACTAAAATTTTATGGCAAATAGTCTAACACCTTTGCAAAGAAACTGTATACTCATGCCTAATCCGCAAGCCGTCATCAGAAGACGACGAGTCGCCCCACCCTTCCACACCGCAGCCAATGCTCGCACCGGTGGCCATCCTCCGACAAGCGCCACACCCGCCCGCTGGCCCGCCTTCTTCCCCACGCCGCTCGACTATGTCCGCGGTGAGCCTCTCGCACCACCCGCACCCGGCTGGTCTTGGCCGCCTCGCACTCGCCCGGCCGCTCGCCTCGACTGGCCGATGTAGTGCTTCCCAACGCCGCGCCTCGTCGGCCGTAGAGGAGGAGACCGAGCACGAGGCGCGCGCCTTGTGGCCGCCCACGCCGCCTTTCAAGGAACATGAGGCCGCACTGTATGTCTTGGGGCGCCAAGACAAGCCCGAGGCCGACGATGAAACAAGCTCCCGGGTTGCGCGGCGCCGTGTGGTTGACGACGGCGAGGTAGCGCGTTGTCTCCGCCACTTCATCGCCTCCTCCGCTCGGCGCCACGCGCCCCACTGTGCGTTCTTTGGACACCTTGTACAAGGCCTTGCAACTATACGCATACATTCAAGATGTTAGAATAAATAGTAGTATGTACGCACGTATATTGTAGACATAAAGATGTACGACGTTAATCGAGGTCGCATAGGTCCTCCATGGTCGAGGAGAGCTCGCGCCACACGGCCGACGCATGTCGACGACGACATCGTGAGAAAGAGCAGCGATCACCGACCTCCTCGCCTTGGTGCCGCCTCGACCGCTCGCATGCTAACCTTGGCGATTGACGATTTCAAAACCGTGAGACGAAGAGCGATGGGAGGAGTTTAATCTTCGTGATTATTCCGCCTTATATCAAGAATTAGGAGTAATCGCACGTGAGACGAAGAGACGCATGTATCGCTTGCAAGGCGACGAAGAGGTTGCAGCGATGGTGAAGAGACACATCGCGGGGATATCACTGACGGCTCTATATGGGAACCGTGCGTGATAATATTATCACCGACGGTTATTTAATAGAGCCGCTCGTGATACTAGTATATTACGATAGCTTCAAATTGAACCGCCTCGTGATATTTCGCGCACGGTTTTATTTCAAACCGCTCGTGATAAGCGCCCTCTCACGAGACGGTTCATATTACCAACCGCTGCGTGATACTTCATAGACGGTTCAGATATGAACCGTCGTGATATGTCCTCATCACGCATTTGTTCATATTACGAACCGCTGCGGAAGTATCACAAACGGTTAGTAATAAGAACCGCTCGTGATGAGGACATATCACAGACGAAGCCTCTGCACGGTTCCAAAGGGAACCGTCAGAGAAAGAAACGACGCTCCTTTGGAACCGTCTGTGATGAGGTGTCTGCTATTGCCTGTTTTGTAGTAGTGATTTGTAGTGCTGCAGTAAAAAGGTACAACGAGATCGTAGTAAAATCTCTTTGTAGTGCTGCAGTAAAAGGCATAATGAGGTCGTAGAAAATCACTTTTGTAGTGCTGTAGTAAAAATACAAGGAGGTTGCAGTAATAGAGTCAATGAGGTCACAGTAAATCTTTATAGTGCTGCAGTAAAAGACACAACGAGATCGCAGTAAATCTCTGTAGAGCTGTAGTAAAAGGGGCGACGGAAGAGGTTGTGGGGTGGTGGATTGAGGGACACGCGCGGTTTTACGATCGGTTGCACCGTGATTAGACGATGCAGTAATTGATTGGTTTAGATACAGTAAATCTGAACTTTCAGTGCAGTAATTTGTTTTTTACAATATTAAAACATATTCATCTTGGATCTCTTTTTGTTAAGAATATTTGTTTCTAGCAAAACGCTTCAAACGGATTGTAAATAGGATAAATGATTTATGAGATATTCTCGTTGAAAGTTTACAATTAATCCATGCATCTGTCCCCACCCACCCCTCTTCACTCAACATGGTAGTAAATCTATTGTAGTGATGCCGTAAAGGCACAACGAGGCGTGGGGTGGTGTGATTTTTATCCTACCGGTTGTGTGGGGCGCGGTTGTGTCGGCCACGCGAGGGGTTGGCGGTAGAATAACCTATTCTACACACGCAGTGATCGAACTAGTTAATTTTGCATTGACCTGGGTTGCATTTCTGAAATCTTCTGCCAAATTGGAAGCAACTTGATTTTCTAGGCTATATACTCCTACAACATTTTCCCTAGGAGTTTGAGTGACACCGAGATCAAAGCTTGGGGGTTTAATGTCCACAAAGGTATGATATACTACCTGTATACATGGAGTATTTGCATCCAAATCATTGGTTATTACATTGAGTATAACAGCCATCACTATCATTAAAATTGTAGGTTGAGTTTTGTCAATTTTAAACTAACTAATCCCTGAAAGCCCATCTGATTAACTAATTCCAACTTTTGCTCATCCAGATCTTCAATTAAGTCAACAATGAAACAAGGAGCACACCTGGAGTATATATTGTTCTGCCAAGCCCTCCTCACCTTCCTAGCACTTCTATTCTTTGAGTGGGAACCACTAGCACCTCTGCTCTTTTGTTGTTCATACCCCTTTTTGGTGTGCACCATAGAAAGAGCCCTAGTAAAAACATATTTGGAGCTACTGTCAACGGATGGTTTCATCACTTTCTTTGGTTTATCCATGACCTACGATGGTAGTATCTAAAATCAGTTAAATTATAAGAACAAATCAACTAGCATGAATACCTTGTGCTTGCTGTGAAATAAACACGAACATACATTGCACTTCCAAATGGAGACTTGGTTAGCTCTAATAGGTTCACCGGTGATATGTGGCTACCAGATTACTAAGGCCTACGACCACCTATGATCAGATCGCCGGTGAAATGCAACTCAACCCTGTACCAGAACTCCAAGGCTAGCTGTCGTTTGAATGCTATTGGGAGGCATCGAATGGTTAGCCAGAGATTAATCCGAAGATTTGGTCGATTGAATGCAACCAAAAAAATTTAACATCCCGGAAAGATCTCCAAGTCTAGCTCTGGTTGGTTGAGGAATTTGTTAGCTAGAGATTAAATGCCAAATATAAGTATTGGATCGGTTCTCTCCCGCATCTGTTATTTTCAGGCCCGTTAGGATTGGACAGACGCACAGATCTCATCAAGGATTAAATGGTGGATGGAGAGGGAGTAACTACACCTAGGAGTAAATAGTATTTTTCATATATATATATATAGCTATTAGCGTAGTGGGCCGTAGTTCAGGCCATGCAGGCGTGGCCTAGCAGCCCATGCTTCCCCACGCCTTGAGATCGACAAGAAACCCTCACGTGCTCTGTCCAAAACGGCAGAAACCTCACACGCACATCAAAATGGCAAGAAAACCCACACGCACTCAGCCGCCTAGCCTCTCGCCAAGATCAACAAGAAACTCGCGAGCGCATGAGGATCAGCGGTAAAAGTCTCATTGTTGCCCAATATGATAGTAAAACACAACATCAAAGCAAATATCGGTAAAATCAATAGTAAAACAAAGATTGCATGTCACCTAAATCGACAGTAAAAGGACTGTTACTACCAGAATCGACAGTAAAGCCAAAGAATCACTGGTACACCGTTGGTCGGTCTATAGTTAACAGTAAGGCTACTCCACGTGGGAGGGGGGCACTGGAACGGTTGTAACAAAACTGTCGGTAGACTCACATGTACCCAACTAATTTTACTGCTGACTCACTTATTATTTACTATCCTCTCGCCCGTTTACTTTCTTCAATAAGGTTTCTTGTTTTTGCTCACGACCATCGTAAGTGCATGAATTTTTATTGTCTTGGATGTGTATCTAATTACTGAACCTATTGGCTAGTTTTATTTCACACCAAAATGAGTTTTACTGTAAGGCAAACTTATCGATATGACCACTCGATCCCCCATTCGTTCGGACAAAAAAAATATGCTCCTACATGTTCTCCTGTGGCGTGAAGCAATGAAAAGGCGGGCGATCCCATGCATCCCCACTAAACGCGCTCCCCACATAACTAATCATAAGATCTACCCCACTTCCCCCTTCCCACGTTCGCCCGGTCATTATCGCTTCTCCCCACCCTGCCACCCCAATGATCCTTCTTCGACGACTCCTTCCGACGACAACGACTACTGGACGTTTACCCCGCGGGTGCAGAGGAACCCAGCTCGGCGATGCTCGTTCTTCGCCGCCAGTGTCGGTCAGATCTTCCTCCAACGCATGCAGAACCCCCCCAACATTTACTACCATACCCAGTGGAACGCATGCATTTACCTAGGTTTTCTATGCGGATGGCTAATGCATTGTCGCTTGTGTGTTATCGTGGTGCGTCTACTAACTATAAAATAGAACTCGCTATTCGGCTCACCTTGCAAGTTTTACTGTATATTTGAACTCTTGTACTATAAATATCACGTGGTATTACTGCTTTTTTTACTGTGTTGATCATAATCTATTACTGTCTTATGCATATTGGTTATTGCTTTTTTTTTTTGCTAAAAGAAGGCAACGATCAATTGGTCATATTTGTTCTACTGACATGTGGTGGTTGTTTTACTATACAACACTAATAGCATTATTGGTGTATATTTTTAATATTGAATTACTGCATGCGTAAAAAAAGACTTTACTTTTAAACGTACACACTGTCGCTCCGTCTCCTCGATGTGTCTCTTCGTCTTCCCCCAGACGACTTACAAACATAGCATATCATCAGCTTGTGAAGCGTCACATATGCGAGACGCCACCAAAAAAGCCCCCCAATAGTAAAACTCCGAAAAAGAAGCATAGCACAAGCAAAAAAAGAACAAAAATAACTTCAAACTCTTCTTCCGCTCCACTACAAACTATAATTCTAAACTACCTAGCACTCACATACGATCAGCTATCTTGGTAGAGCCGGATCGAGGCTGTGGACCATGATTATGTCCGTGACCTCCTCCATGCTTCACCACCATGTCTACAGGAGAGGGTGGCTGCAATCATCCGCACTCTACATCTTCTGCTAAGTCGGACCAATGTACTTGTGTCCGACGTCTACAAACTAACCTCATCCTAGAGATCGTTCTCACAAACTACATGGATCGAGTCAAAGCATCCATCCAAAGGATCGAAGACTACATCGGCTAGCAAGACGAAAAGATTGATGACACTGAGACCATGGAAGAGGCAAACATCCTCATCTAGACAATAGTCAACAGGCTTCCTTCGCTCAATCGACGCCAAGCTCGGCTCAGCGCCACGAAGGAGTAGGTGGAGACGTATCTCCATGTATTCCCTGATCTAGCCCCCAACGAACTCCACGAGCGGGCTTATGAACGACTGAAGGCTGCGATAGGGTCCTTCCTTGGCCACTAGGGCCTCTTTTCTTCCCTTCTTTTGTTATTATCGGGCAATGTAAACAAGAAGAAAAATGCGACCGGCCATGCTATTTTGGACGAATAATATTTAAGAATTTTATCTCATGTTCTTTACTGTTATGTACATATAATATTATTGCAATGTTTTCTTTTGGTTTACTGCTAGAACACACAAAAAAGGATACGGTAAAAATGTAAACACGACAAAAAAATATAGATTTACTACTTTATAATGATCGTTTACCTCTTCTTGCATGTGCTTTTACTATCACACTACCTTTTCGCTATACCGCCTGATGAACATTTACTGCAAAAATATTGTGTGATAGCTCTTTACAGTAAAATGCGAGCACAATTACTGAGCTTCTATTTTGTTCGTAATTACTGCAAACATGTCATGTTTTACTACATTGTGTCCTTACATTTCATCAGACTACCTTCGCGTGTGCATAGCTGAAAACACTGCACCAAATCAAACTAAACCCTTATTTTTCCCAAAACAAATCGTATAATGTCGTGCTCGCCTACCCGTCGCCTCTTCGCCTCCCAATACGACCTATAAGGATGTTCTCGAAGAAACATATTATAACTTTACTGCCTTATCGCTGTGTTTTGCTATCAAATACATACATACTAGAGTAAAAATCACATGCTGCACGAAAGACAGTAAAAATAGAAAACAACTTTACTATCTTATCTGTTGTGTTTTACTATCAAACAAACAAGCTCGAAAAAAAAAACATATGCCGTGAAAAGGAAGTAAAGTGATTCACGAATTACCGCCACCTCTCGTGTTATTTACCGTGAAAATCGAATTCCACGCGTGGTGCGGGCATTTCTAGACTGCCGATTGTAGTTGGTGGACCGCCATATGCTGATTGCACGCCTATGTGTCACGTCCGTCTCTACGCCACGCGGTGGTGGATCGCCTAGGCGAGAATAACCATTCTATGCTCGGATAAAAATATATATCGCTTTGTTACCCTCGTCATCACCAAGCAACCTGTAAACCGCTTGTGAATCTGAGCTTCCAATCAAAAGTTATTTGCAAAACAAGAAAATAAGCATTCGATACAAAACAAGTAACCGATTGGTTGTCTACTTGTCAATAACTAGTTGGCGAACATGGCAATAAAGTTATATGGAGGTTACAAGAAATCTTTTGTACAAAGGCGATAAAGTAACGAGAGGTTTTAGTAAATCTTTTTGTAACCGAGCAAAGAAAGTCACGCGAGGTTGCGATAAATCTTTGGTAACAAAGCAAAAAGTCATGCGCGAGGTGGTAGTAATTCTTTTTTGTGACGTTGTAAATATTTTTAGTAAACGATAGAGAGGTTTTTATTTGCAAGACTTATATTATTCTCGTTACCATCGCTGCCACCAACCTACCGTGAAAACCGCTCGTGAATCGGAGTTTAAAATCAAAATTATTGGTAAAACAAGATATAGACACATTCACATACAAGACAAGGAACCGATAATTTCCTAGTTGGTTGTCTACTTATATGTACTAGTTGGCAAAGATGGCGGTAAAGCCATGTGAAGGTGGTAGTAAATCTCTTTTAGCGATGCAGTAAATCTTTTTTGTTAAACGTACAAAGGTATTTTTATTTGTGAGACTTATATCATTTTATTACCCTCGTTGTCACCAACCTACTGGTGTAAACCGTTTCATGAATCAAAGTTTCCAATGGAAAGTTATTTGCGAAAACAAGAAAATAAACATTCGTGTCAAAAACAAATAACTGATTGCTTGCTACTAGTTGGCTAAGAAGGCACTAAAGTCATGTGAAGGTTGCAGAAATCTTTTTAATAGAACAAGAAAGTCACGTGGAGGTTTTAGTAAATCTTTTTTTTGTAATAGACCAAGAAAGTCATGCGGAGGTTGCAATAAATCTTTTGTAATCGAGCAAGAAAGTCATGCGATGCTGAGTGAATTTATTTTAGTGATGTGGTAACTATTTTTAGTAAATGCATAGAGAGGTTTTTGTGAGACGATGTTATTCTCTTATCCTCGCTATCACCAAGCTAACGGTGAAAACCGCTCATGAATCGGAGTTTCCAATCAAAAGATATTGCGAAAGCAAGAAAACAAACATTCATGTACAAAACAAGTAATCGATTGTTTGTTAGTCGGTTGTCTACTTGTCTGCATTTAGTTGGCTAAGATGGCAATAAAGTTATGTGGAGGTTGCGGTAAATCTTTTTGCAACAGAGCAAGAAAGTCATGTAGAGGTTTTAGTAAATTTGTTTTGTAACAGAGTAGTAAAGTCATGCGAGGTTGCAGAAATCTTTTGTAATAGAGCAAAGAAAGTCATGCGAGGCGTGAGCAAATCTCTTTAGTGATGCAAGAAATATTTTTAGTAAACACACAGAGAGGTTTTTATTTACGAGACTTACATCATTTCGTTACACTGTCGTAACTCAAGCTACCAGTGTAAATCATTAGTGAATCTGAGCTTCCAATCAAAAGTTATTTTCAAAACAAGAATATAAACATTCGTATACAAAACAAGTAACCGATTGGGTGTCTATTTGTCTGTATTTAGTTGGCAAACTTGTTAGTGAAGTCATGTGGAGGTTGCAGTAAATCTTTTTGTAACAAAGTAGTAAAATAACGTGGAGGTTTTAGTAAATCTTTTTTGTAACAGAGCAGTAAAGTCATGCAGAGGTTGTAGTAATTCTTTTTGTAACAGAGCAGTAAAGTCATGCGGAGGCGGTAGTAAATCTCTTTTAGTAATGCAGTAAATGTTTTTGTAACACAGCAGTAAAGTCAGGCGGAGGCGGTAGTAAATCTCTTTTAGTGATGCACTAAATATTTTGTGAAACCATTTGTGAATCAGAGCTTCCCATCAAAAGTTATTTGTGAAAATAAGAAAATAAACATTCGTACACAAAACAAGTAACCGATTGGGTGTCTATTTGTCTATACTAGTTGGCAAACTTGGTAATAAAGTCATGTGGAGATTGCAGTAAATCTTTTTGTAACATCAAGTAAAATAACATGGAGGTTTTAGTAAATCTTTTTTGTAACAGAGCAGTAAAGTCATGCAGAGCTTGCAGCAAATCTTTTTGTAATGAGCAAAGAAAGTCATGCGAGGCGGTAGTAAATCTCTTTTAGTGATGCATTAAATAATTTTTAGTAAACATACAGAAGTTTTTATTTATAGACTTATATCATTCTGTTAGCATCGTCGTCACCAAGCTACCGGTGAAAACCGTTCGTGAATCGGAGCTTCAAATCAAAAGTTATTACTAAAACAAGATAAAGACACATTCACATACAAAACAAGGAACCGATTGTTTCCTAGTTGGTGGTCTACTTTGTATGTACTAGTTGACAAAGATGACAGTAAAATCATGTTAAGGAGGTAGTAAATATCTTTTAGTAATGCAGTAAATCTTTCTTAGTAAGCGCACATAGAGATTTTTATTTGCGAGACTTATATCATTCTGTTACCCTTGTCGTCACCAGGATACCGTTGAAAACCGTTCATGAATTGGAGCTTCCCATCAAAAGTTATTACGAAAGCAAGATAAAGACATATTTACGTACAAAACAAAGAATCGATTGTTTCCTAGTTGGTTGTCTACTTGTCTGTACTAGTTGGCAAACATGACAATAAAGTCATGTGAAGGTGGTAGTAAATATCTTTTAGCGATGCAATAAATCTGTTTTAGTAAACACA
Source organism: Ampelocalamus luodianensis (assembly GCA_036346255.1). Taxonomy (NCBI): domain Eukaryota; kingdom Viridiplantae; phylum Streptophyta; class Magnoliopsida; order Poales; family Poaceae; genus Ampelocalamus; species Ampelocalamus luodianensis. The sequence goes on from JAYEVH010000346.1 coordinate 88,068, forward strand.
CATAGAGTTTTTTACTTGTGAGACTTATATCATGCTGTTACACTCGTCTTCATCAAACAACCGATGTAAAACGTTCATGAATTGGAGCTTCCAATCAAAAGTTATTTGCAAAAATAATAAAATAAATATTTGTGTACAAAACAAGTAACCGATTAGTTGTTTATTTGCCTGTGCTAGTTGGCTAAGATGGCAATAAAGTAATGTGGAGATTGTAGTAAATCTTTTTATAACAAAGCATTAAAGTCAGATGGAGGTTTTAGTAAATATTTTTTTGTAACACAAAAGTAAAGTCATGCAGAGGTTACAGTAATTTTTTTTTGTAACAAAGTAGTAAAATTATGCGAAGGCTGTAGTAAATCTCTTTTAGTGATGCAGTAAATCTGTTTTAGTAAATGGACAAAGAGTTTTTATTTACAAGACTTATATCATTATGTTACCCTCGTTGTCACTAAGCTACCGGTGAAAATTGTTCGTGAATCGGAGATTCCAATCAAAAGTTATTGCTAAAATAAGATAAAGACGCATTCACGTAGAAAACAAGGAACCGATTATTTTCTAGTTGGTTGTCTACTTGTTTGTACTAGTTGACAAAGATGACAGTAAAGTCATGTGAAGGTGGTAGTAAATCTCTTTTGGCGATGCAATAAATCTTTTTTAGTATCGCCACTACTACAGAAAAGGTCTTTACATACGGTTCAAAAATGTCATCACATACGATTTTGTGAGCCGTCTAAGTTTATAGGTCTGTAATGACATGAGGTCATCACAAACAGTTTTTGAACCGTCTGTGATGCATACTATCATAGACAATTATTAACTCAGAACTGTCTGTGATAGTTGAATAACACAGATAGTTTGTAGCTTAAATCGTCTGTGAAAACTGATGTATCACAGACGGTTTGTAGCTAAAACCGCTCATGAAACATTAGCTATCATAGAAGGTTTATAGATAAAACCGTCTGTGATATTCAAATATCACGCATGCTTAAGCTTAAAACGAAATCATGGATCGCCTCTTCTCTACAAAACCTCTAAGTAGTGGTTGCTTTTACCTTTAAAACCGACTATATATATATATATATATATATATATATATATATATATATATATATATATATATATATATATATATATATAGAGTTCATAGTACCTTGTTAGCTAACTCGATGTTTGAATTCACTAACTAGCTCGTTCCTTCATTCATCCTAAATGTGTAGGTGAACCACTATTACTCTATCGAACCTAACACCTTTGGAGTGTACGATTTGCTTCATACCAATCCTCCATGGCATGAAGAAAATCGCACCCTGCATGTCGAGTTCGATAGAGTAGCCATGGTTCACCTCGATGTTTAGGATGAACACTCAAGGAGCGAGTTAGCTAGCTGAATTCAGCATCAGTTAGCTAACAAAGGTTATGAATATATATATATATATATATATATATATATATATATATATATATATATATATATATATGAAGCTTGTTTTAAAGGCAAAAAAAGAATCGCTGGAGATTTTATAGAGAAGTGATCAAGAATAGAGAAAGGGAGGCAGCTCGAGGAGGAGGTGACGCGTGCTCTGGGAGGGAGGATGCGGGCTCGAGGAGGAAGGGCACGGGTTCTTGGCCTTCTCGATACTTGCTAATATTCTTTATCAATTAAATGTGATCACAATAATCCGACTTTGAGCTCAAATATAATAATACTTCACTATAATATCAAAAATAGCTTCTAAAACAAACGATTTTATACTTTCAATCATCACAAAGTCATTTAACTAACAGCAGCGTAAATGTCAGACATCTAATTAGCCAATATATTAGTGACCAGCTAAATGAAAACCGAACGGAATCACTAATCTCAAATACAGATGTAATCACTAATCTCAATAAAATAGCCAATCATTATCGTGAAACCAAGAAAAGTACATAACACAAATTATCCTCATCATCAAGTCGACAATGACAATTATATATCCTCATCAAGCAATTACTAGAAGTAAAGTAAATCAATTCTCCCGTGCTAGTCAAGATGCATTGAAATACAACTAGCACAAAGACACTTAGTAAAGTAAATCAATTCAAAATGTAAACAACTCACGAAGGGATGGCAAGAACTTCATAAATTCATATTAATACTAAGTCCAAAAATTGTAAATCCTTTAACCGTGAATAGAAAAACTTGATTAGTGAGTATTTAAGTAATTAACAATGTGGACTTAATTCTCACATTGAAAGTTATGTCTCCTAAGTCTTCACATTCTGCTGCTCAGCACTTGAACCAGCACTTGAACAAGTTACCATGACAGCATGAGTGGTGAAATACTGATGCATGACAGTATGACATACTATATATGCACATGGAGTTGTACATACATGTCAAGATAGATTGAAATACAACTAGCACAACACAATTAGTAAAGTAAATCATTTCTGAAAAACACAAATAACTCACGAAGGGATGGCAAGAGGCGCGGGCTCGGGAGGAGGAGGGACTGGGGAGGAGAAGGCACTGGGTGGAGGAGGAGGAGGAGGCGAGCTCGTGCTCAAGCTCGGGAGAGGCGCTAAGTAGCTCGAGGAGGAGGCACCGGCTCGTGAAGATGTGGGAGCTCGAAACCCTAGCGCACCGCGACGAAACTAATCGTTTGAGTGGGGGCGCGGGCAAACCCTAGAGTCAATATAAATAGGATTGAACATCACAAATGGTTCTACTTTGGAACCATCTGTGATAAATACTTATCACAGACAGTTCTAAAGTAGAACCATCTGTGATATTGTTCCAATATAGAACGATTATAAAGTAGAATCGTCTGTTCTATAGTAGTACATATTTTTATAGGTATAAATACGTACATACGCGGCTCGTAGGCTACAGAGATCAGCCATGGGGTGAGCAGAGCTGTGAGACCCCGAGATTAATATCCCGGATCTTCTGTGCATAACTGAACTAGTCCCATGATCAGTGGCTAGCTCACACAGTAAACAAGTATGATAACATAACCATAAACGCTAAAATTTATTAAATAACAACAGAGTTGATTACAAGATAGCCTTACAGGCAACATTAAATAAACACAAGGAAGACGATGAAGAAGTAGTAGGGTCCAGCAACCGCCACAGCAATCGATGGGTAGCGGCCTAGTCGTCAAGATCCACACCTGAAGCGAAGTCCTTCTCTGAAATTTTATTTGCATAAAGCAAGATGAGCACAACTTCCGTGCTCGCAAGTTACACCCGTCACATAACAGAATGACATGCATATATGGATGTAACAAAGGATGGCTTACAGGGTTAATTTGCATAAATCAGCATTTGACATTAAATACCATAATAAGTTTAAAAGCTCAAGTTTTATAAAATCTAAAATTGAACTTGAATTGATAACGATGGTGCAGGCACCAACCTAACACCAATATGAACACGGGCACCAACCCGGGGCTTCAACCCATAACTTTTCTCATGGACACCCATCCATGTCAAACTGTCTTTAAAAATATTTTGAAATCGAAGTCTAACTTTGAGTGGCTTTGCCAGCATGTCCATGACCGTGGACATGGCTATTCGAATAGTTTGACACTCTGCAGAGGTTGTACAACTTTACCCACAAGACATGAATTCTCTAGTTGTTTGGCATCCGTCGATACCACCGCTCACTACCTTAGGTAAGCAGTCTAGAGTACGTGTCAAGGCCTTTACAATACGCTATTCCACCATAGTCCTCCCTCGCTAAGGTTTCACCCCCTTTGGACTACCCGTCCGCAGGGTTCAGGCCCCCTCTTGCGCCAAGTGGGACTAACAAAGGTCATAAAAGACCACCCACCGCATCACAGGAATGACCATGATGGAACTTTGCAAATTAATCACCAGTCCCGCCCATACAAGACATGTGGTAGTACGATATGGCTTAGCAAGATGCGGCTCAAGACCGGTCCTTAATTGACTGGCGACAACTAACAGAGAACTGGCCTCAACCTACCGGTTGAGCCCGTGCATAAACTCGCACACACGCATAAACCATTTCGCCAAGTCCAAACCATCATTTTATTTTATTTTTCAAGCGGTTGTAAACTCCCATGACACACCAATGCCAAGGGTACAATTTAAACAACATTTAACTTTTGGTGAAATTTCAAATGAAACATATGTGATCTATAAGCATGGCTAAGCACAATATTTTCCAAATGATCATAGTTTATACTATTGTATCAACTAGGTTTTATCTAGGTGACAATATGCTTGATTCGATAACAAAATTGGCCATACAAAGAATTTGGGTGTAACTATAAATTTAAAACAGGGATTTAAATTACTGAGTATAAATAAGCATACAGTAATAATTTAAAACATAATTTAAATAATTTTTAAATAATGGGTGCAAGTATGATCAAGAATGTAACTTGCCTCGCTTGAGGTGAACAGATCAACTAATACCGAGGTGATGTTGTTTTCCTCAACAGGTCACCTAGTACTCACAAGCACTTTCTCCAGGCAGTCTATATGCACAAGCACGATGATCACACAGTCAAAATCAATCCTCTTATGTGCTCTTCAACGGCGTTGAAATCTGACCTTCCGAAGTCGTCGAAATCTATTCGCGAGATAAGCCAAATTCAAATAAAATTCAGATAACAATTCAAATTAACTCCAAATTACAAAATTTTGGTTTAGTTAGCTAGATCTTGAATTTAGATAAATTTAGAAATTTGAATGGGCCCAATCGGAGTTTGCATGCAAAAGATATAGGCTTTTGAAATTTGAATTCACATGAAATGATGAATTAGGGTTTAAAGGAATTAGTGGTCAAATGAGCTCAAAATTAAGTAATTTTGATGTGGTTGGCTAGATAATGATTTTATATAAATTTTGCAATTTGAAACACCCAATTTGGAGTTAGGAATCAAAAGATATGAATTTTTGAAGTTTGTATCTATTTTAAAACCTAAATATGGTTTTTACCGAATTTCTTGAATTATTTTTCTAAAGAAAAAGCCTTTTATTGCGCAATGATGACATCAGCCCTTGGATTTTCGGAATTAAAGAAAAATAAATGAAAACCCTGACATGTGGGACCCACATGTTAGTGCCTCGACTTTTGCGGACTGGTTTACGCGTTGTGTTCGGGGAGAGGTGGACCTTGCCACGCGGGCTGGACGGGACGAGGGGGAGGAAATGGCGCCGACGCGCGCTCGCTGGCGCGAGGTGGCGATGATGTGGCGCCGCCACGCCACCTTGGGTCCGGCGACGATCGGTCGTGGTGCTTGCTCGCGTAACCAGCGGCGCACGCTGGCTAAGGGCGGATGGTGTCAAACGAGAGGAGGGTTCACCGATCGCGTGCTCACCCGGTGTGCACGGAGATCGCTGGCGAAGGCCACGCCGGCGAGGTCAAAGCGGCGGCGATGTTGGGCTGGCGGCGAGGAGCTCCCGCGCCTGGGCTCGTGAGTGCGAGCATTCAGTGGGCAAGGACCGCGGCGAATGGTGGTGCCGGCGAGGACGCGCGGCGGTGATTTGGCGCGCAAATGGCAATGAAGGAGCTTGCCTACGGCAGCTTTACGACGAATCTCCGCCGCTATGGGCAGAGAGGAAGAGAAAGGGGCGCGCGAGAGATGAGGAGGGAGGGCTCACCGTGTTCTTTATAGGGGCCTGGCGGCCGAGGAGGGAGTTCGTGCGCGCGTAATGGCGCGCGCGTTAGGCGCGCGCGCGCGGCGCGAATGGGGAAGATCGTATGGTGGAGGCGCTAGGGCGCCGCTGACGCACGCCGCGGTAAGTGGCGAGGAGGTTGGCGCAAGTAGTTTGTCCGAGCTCCTCGCGCCAACAATGGCGGATGTGCGCGAGTGTGGCGCCGAGGTAGAAGGAGGTGGAAGGAAGATGGTGCGCATGTCCACATGGAAGAGAGAGAGGTACCAAGCAAGGGCCGGAATGAGGAGAGAGAGAGAAAGAGCGGGCGGAGATGGGCCGAACGGGCCGGGACACGGAAGAGAGAGATGGGCCGGAGGGATTTCGGCCCAAAAGGGATTTAGGGATTTTAAATTGATTTAAGAATTGTTTTAATTCTAGAAATTAATTTAGGCTTTAAAATATAGCAAAATAGATCCAAAAATTATGGAAAAATTCACAGAAATTCCCATACTTATTTTGGACTTAATAAAATTATTTCCAACTAATACTTGGCTTTTAATTTTGCAAATAAATTGTTTTGGCTTTAAAATATTTATAAAAAGGCTTTTAAAAACTCAGAAAATTCCAAAAATTAAGTAAATTTTTATTTTTCAAATAAAACTAAATGAGACTTCAAGAACTTCAAATAAATTTTAACTTTTGACTTTTGAAACTTCAGAAATTTAAATTAAGCAATCAAACTCTTCCAAATTTTTCAGAAAATCAAATAAACTAATAACTTTATTTATTTTATTTTGGTAACATAACCTTGGGATGTTACAAACTCCCCCCCCTTAAAAGGAATCTCGTCCCCGAGATTCGAGAGGCTAGAAAGAAAGCCGGGAAATGCTAGGTCTTCAATCGAATAGTCGCCATTCACATCCCGCCATCATCCGGATGTAATTTGAGTTGTGACATTGAACAGACGCCCTCGCTCAAAGATTTTGCGCTCCTCGCTCATTTGCATGATGTTGACTTGGTTGGTCCGGTTTGTCGCTCGCTTGCTTCTTTGGACATTTATCGCGTAAATGCCCAACCTCATGGCAATTGAAGCATGTGATGCTCGCAATGTAAGGGGGATCCTTCCGCGCTCGATCACCATCGATGTGTTGGAGGACTCAAGTTGATCAAGGTTCGCCGTTATCGGAATTTGACTTGATATGATGAAGTCCCTCTAGTTCTAGAAAACTTCCGTGAGTTGAATTTCGTGCGTCATTCTTCTCTTGCGATTCTCCATCTCGCTGCTTGCCTTCTGTCGAATCGCCTTGTCTACTAGCCTGAAGTCTAAAGTCCGGGAAATTAGCCGCATTTTAAAAATCATCATTGAGTCCTTGTAGGAATCTTTCCCCGCTTGTCTTCATCTTTTGCAACATCGTTAGTGCGCATCTGCGTGCGCTTGATTGAACTTGTGCAGTACTCATTTACAGAGGTTGCCTTGGCGCAGCGATTGAAACTCCTTCTTCTTAAGAGTCATCAAGCTCGCAGAATATGTGCATGGCGAAAGCTCGCACAAATTCGCCCCTGTGATGGCTTGAGCATCAACATGATTCTCAAATTGTCCCACCATTCTAAGTCGGACCCATGAGTCGGTGCGAAGCAAACAACACCTCTCACGATCAAGCAATCGGCGATGTCCAACTTCTTACTAATTGCCCGAGCCAATCATCCGCATCCATGGGCTCGTGATCGCTTGAAAAGTTGGTGGACGATCCTCATAAATTCTCGACATACCGTCCTTTGTGATGGTGGAGTTGAGCCGGAGCTGGGGAAGTCAGAGCTTGTTGGGCTTGATTGTTGTTGATGGACCGAGAGAGTCGATCAAAGCGGCTCGATTAGCCATCAATCGCTGCCATTCGATCCGTACATTTCCATCATTGTTAGCGTTGGTTCCACTTCGTGGTGACGAGGGTTCACCATCCGCCGCTTACTCCAGAGTTAGGAAGGAGACAAAGGATAGGAGAGACAAATAAGAAGAACTAAGGAGTAAAGCAAAACAATACTCTCAAGCGAAAGAACCAACTGAAAAACTTTTCAGAACAACTTTACACAACGTTCTATCGATTGAACTCTTAATTTAGTGGAACGACTCAATACACAATGAGTCTTGGTAAACTTATACTATATGGCTGGGCTGACATCGTATCTTCTGCTTGTGGTCTCTGACAATGACGTTTCTTTGACAACTTCATGTCTTCTGGTCTTGTAACGGGAGAGAACGTGTTGACCATCTATAGAACTTTTATGAGGGAAAGAGGATCAATTTAACATTATAAAATTGTGAGGGAAAAATAAGGTAAGAAAGTTAAAGATAAATAGATGACCCAGATTAGGAGAGAACAATTTATTTTTCTGGTTGTATAAAATAAATTTTGAAGTTTTCAACTAACGGCCATTCTAACTAGGTCACGACCTACAGTCGATATGGCTCTAATACCACTTTGTGAGACCCCGAGATTAATATCCCGTATCTTCTGTGCATAACTGAACTAGTCCCATGATCAGTGGCTAGCTCACACAGTAAACAAGTGTGATAACACAACCATAAACGCTAAAATTTATTAAATAACAACAGAGTTGATTACAAGATAGCCTTACAGGCAACATTAAATAAACACAATGAAGACGATGAAGAAGTAGTAGGGTCCAGCACCGCCACGTGCACCTACCGTAGCGCCTAGTCGTCAAGATCCACACCTGAGGCGAAGTCCTTCTCTGAAATTTTATTTGCATAAAGCAAGATGAGCACAACTTCCGTGCTCGCAAGTTACACCCGTCAAATAACATAATGACATGCATATATGGATGTAACAAAGGATGGCTTACAGGGTTAATTTGCATAAATCAGCATTTGACATTAAATACCATAATAAGTTTAAAAGCTCAAGTTTTATAAAATCTAAAATTGAACTTGAATTGATAACGATGGTGCAGGCACCAACCTAACACCAATATGAACACTGCACCAACCCGGGCTTCAACCCATAACTTTTCTCATGGACACCCATCCATGTCAAACCGTCTTTAAAAATATTTTGAAATCGAAGTCTAACTTTGAGTGGCTTTGCCAAAGATGTCCATGACCGTGGACACGGCTATTCGAATAGTTTGACACTCTGCAGAGGTTGTACAACTTTACCCACAAGACATGAATCTTCTAGTTGTTTGGCATCCGTCGATACCACCGCCACTACCTTAGGTAAGCGCCTAGAGTACGTGTCAATACTTTACAATACGCCATTCCACCATAGTCCTCCTCGCTAAGGTTTCACCCTTTGGACTACCCGTCCGCAGTGGTTCAGCCCCTCTTGCGCCAAGTGGGACTAACAAAGGTCATGAAAGACCACCCACCGCATCACAGAACGACCATGATGGAACTTTGCAAATTAATCACCCAGTCCGCCCCATACAAGACATGTGGTAGTAACGATATGGCTTAGCAGATGATGCTCAAGACCGGTCTTAATTGACTGGCGACAACTAACGAACCCGGGCCTCAACCTACCCTAAGCCTGCATAAACCCGCACCCACTGCACAACCATTTACGCCAAGTCCAAACCATCATTTTATTTTATTTTCAAGCTTATAAAACTCCCATGACACACCAATGCCAAGGGTACAATTTAAACAACATTTAACTTTTGGCTGAAATTCCCCAAATGAAACATATGTGATCTATAAGCATGGCTAAGCACAATATTTTCCAAATGATCATAGTTTATACTATTGTATCAACTAGGTTTTATCTAGGGTGACAATATGCTTGATTCGATAACAAAATTGGCCATACAAAGAATTTGGGTGTAACTATAAATTTAAAACAGAGATTTAAATTACTGAGTATAAATAAGCATGCAGTAATAATTTAAAACATAATTTAAATAATTTTTAAATAATGGGTGCAAGTATGATCAAGAATGTAACTTGCCTCGCTTGAGGTGAACAGATCAACTGATACCGAGGTGATGTTGTTTTCCTCAACAGGTCACCTAGTACTCACAAGCACTTTCTCCAGGCAGTCTATATGCACAAGCACGATGATCACACAGTCAAAATCAATCCTTTTATGTGCTCTTCAACGGCGTTGAAATCTGACCTTCCGAAGTCGTCGAAATCTATTCGCGAGATAAGCCAAATTCAAATAAAATTCAGATAACAATTCAAATGAACTCCAAATTACAAAATTTTGGTTTAGTTAGCTAGATCTTGAATTTAGATAAATTTAGAAATTTGAATGGGCCCAATCGGAGTTTGGATGCAAAAGATATAGGCTTTTGAAATTTGAATTCACATGAAATGATGAATTAGGGTTTAAAGGAATTAGTTGTCAAATGAGCTCAAAATTAAGTAATTTTGATGTGGTTGGCTAGATAATGATTTTATATAAATTTTGCAATTTGAAACACCCAATTTGGAGTTAGGAATCAAAAGATATGAATTTTTGAAGTTTGTATCTATTTAAAAACCTAAATATGGTTTTTACCGAATTTCTTGAATTATTTTTCTAAAGAAAAGCCTTTATTGCGCAATGATGACATCAGCCCTGGATTTTCGGAATTAAAGAAAATAATGAAAACCCGACATGTGGGACCCACATGTCGCTGCCTCGCTTTTGGCGGACTGGTTTATGGGCGGTTGTTCGAGGGAGAGGTGGACCTTGCCACGTGGGCGTTGACGTGGACAGAGGGGGAGGAAATGGCGCTGACGCGGCGCCTCAGTGGCGCAAGGTGGCGGTGATGTGGCGCTGCCACGTCACCTTGGCTCCGGCGACGCTCGGGTCGTGCGGCTTGCTTTGCGCCAACGGCGGCACGAAAAAGGGCGCGATGGTGTCAAACGAGAGAGGAGGGTTCACTGATCGCGGTGCTCACCTCGTGCACGGAGACGCGGCGATTCGCCGCGGCGAGGTCAAAGCGCGGCGATGTTGGGCTGTGGTGCAGGGAGCTCCGCGCCTTGGGCTCGGTGAGTGTGAGCACCGTGGGCAAGGACTCGCGGCTTAATGGTGGTGTCGCGAGGACGCGGCGGCGGTGACGGCACAAGAACGGCGGTGGAAGGAGCTCGCCGCGTAGCTTCACGACGACCCGCGCTATGGGCGAGAGGAAGAGAAAGGGTGGTGCGAGAGATGAGGAGGGGGAGGGCTCACCGTGCTCCTTTTAGGGGCCGGAGTGGCGGAGGGGAGTTCGTGCGCGCGTAATGGCAAGGCGGCAGGCGCGCAGGCGCTGGGCGCGAGAACGGGAAGATCGTGCGGTGGGGAGGTTAGGGCGCGGCTGACGCGCACATCGTGCGGTGGCGTGGAGCGGTTGGCGAGCGCTTTGCCTGAGCTCCTTGCGCCAACAATGGCGGGATGTGCGGGCAGTGTGGCGCTGAGGTAGAAGGAGGTGGAAGGAAGATGGCGCTGGTCCACATGGAAGAGAGGAGGCCTGGCCAAGTGGGGCTGGAATGAGGAGAGAGAGAGAAAGAGCGGGCGGAGATGGGCCGAACGGGCCGGGACGCGGAAGAGAGAGATGGGCCGGAGGGATTTCGGCCCAAAAGGGATTTAGGGATTTTAAATTGATTTAAGAATTGTTTTAATTCTAGAAATTAGTTTAGGCTTTAAAATATAGCAAAATAGATCCAAAAATTATGGAAAAATTCACAGAAATTTCCATACTTATTTTGGACTTAATAAAATTATTTCCAACTAATACTTGGCTTTTAATTTTGCAAATAAATTGTTTTGGCTTTAAAATATTTATAAAAAGGCTTTTAAAAACTAAAAAAATTCCAGAAATTAAGTAAATTTTTATTTTTCAAATAAAACTAAATGAGACTTCAAGAACTTCAAATAAATTTTAACTTTTGACTTTTGAAACTTCAGAAATTTAAATTAAGCAATCAAACTCTTCCAAATTTTTCAGAAAATCAAATAAACTAATAACTTTATTTATTTTATTTTGGTAACATAACCTTGGGATGTTACAAGAGCTCGTGGCCTTGTGGCCGACAATTTTGACGACGACATCGTGAGGAAGATCGCTGACGGCAATCGCCGACCTCCTCGCCTTGGTCCTCGCCATGCTCAGATGTGATCGCCGCAGATACGATGATCAATGTCGTGATCGATACAGAGCGATGGGATCGAGAGGTTATATATATATATATATGTATGTGTGTGTGTGTGTGTGTGTGTGTGTGTGTGTGTGTGTGTGTGTGTAGAGTGATCGATGTCTGATGATCTATCGCCTTCGATGTATGATCGATTAATATCCTTTTTATAAAACAAGGAATAAATTCAACGCGTAAGACGAAGAGACGACGGAGCCAAGCGCATTGATGCGAGCGAAGAGACGATCGATCGGTGACGCACGATTTAACGAAGAAACTTGGGGAGCCGGCGATATTATCACAAAGCAAGTTATAGTTAAAACTGTCGTGAAGTATACATGCATTTATCGTGTTTAGAACCATCTATGAAATATATAATTATCACAGACGGTTCAGTGTTAAGAACCGTCGTGATACTTCACACGGTTTTAGTATGAACCGCTCGTGATATTACCTCTTCACAAACGGTTTTTAGCGCAACCAAGAACGCACTCGCCTCTAAACCAAAATCGTATGTGATTGCATGTAATACGAGACGTTTTGGTCAACCGTCTATGATGAAGCGTCTAATATTGTCCTTTTTGTAATAGTGCGCATAGAGAGGTTTTTATTTCCGAGACATATATTATTATGTTACCCTCGTCGTCACCAAAGCTACCGACGTAAACCGTTCATGAATTGGAGCTTCCAATGAAAAGTTATTTGCGAAAACAAAAAAAATAACATTCGTGTACAAAACAAAGATACGCGGTGGTTTTATCGCTAGATTGACGACATCGTGACTTTACCGCGATTGCAACGCGTGCGCGTGTGTGTTTTACGCCGATCCCATGCGGAAAGTGCATGAGATGGCACGCCTCGCCCATGTGCAGAATAGCTATTCGGCGCGTGAGCATTGAATAACGCTACCATATATATATATATATATATATATATATAGGAAGCCTTTTTCCTACTCCCAGGTGTAGTTACTCCCTATTCCGAATCTCACAACGTAAGCAGGGGCGAAGCTAGGAAATTTAGTCGATGGGTTCAGTCATTATGGGAAATTTAGCCGATGAATTCAACCATAATTCTTAAGTGTTATTTGTTATCTCTAAAAAGAATTTGTACTAAGTTTAGCCAGAAGTCATTGGGGTCAACTGACCCCAATGCTTACATGGCGCATCCGCCCCTGAACGTAAGGAGTATCTTGCGCAACCGAGAGTATGTATGTGTAGTATACGAGTATATAAGACCACCTAGGTGGTATTCACAGCTTTTCAGGGGTGGTATGTACAATTTTTTAGATATACTCCTTTTTATGTGACATACTCCTTTTTATGTGCGAATATGAAGGTATTTACAAAATATGCTAAAAACTACAAACTCTCTTGCAAATTGTTTGTGTAGTTCACATTGAAGTATCTTATAATTAGTATATGAGTATACCCAAAGTGATAAAGGGGTATGCCAAGTTATTTTAGGTGGTATATCAGAGGTGGGAGTAACTACGCCCGGGAGTAGAAAGTATTAATCCTATATATATATATATATATATATATATATATATATATAGGAAAAATACTACCTATTCTCAGGTGTAGTTACTCCCTCTCCATCCACCATTTAATCCTCGATGAGATTCGTGCGTCTTTCCGAGCCTAACGGGCCTAAAAATCACAGATAGGCGAGAGACCCGAACCAATACTTATCCGCGCTTAATCCTAGCTAACTTTCCAAAAGTTTTTTCAACCGACCAAGAGCTTGCCTTTTTTCGATTTGTCCGGGATTTTGGTGTCAATGGTTTCATATGGTGATTGAGCTTGCCTTTTTAATTCTTGCCATACCACCTCTGGTGTGTGCGTGATATGCCAAACTCCATGGTTTATATACTCACATTCATGGTATATATACTACTTTTTAATAATGTACATAATCCATAGTATATATACTCCTATTCATGGTATATACAAACACAATGGTATACATACTCCCATTCATGGCAAATTGATCAGGGGTATATACAAACTACATTGTGTATACACTCCAAGTCATGGTATATATACTACTTTTCATAATCTACATACTCCATGGTATACATACTCCCATTCATGGAGAATTGATCAGGGGGTATATACAAACTCCATTGTGTATATACTCCAAGTCAAGGTATATATACTACTTTTCATAATCTACATACTCCATGTTACCATGTGAGACGGAGTTGGTGACTATTATGGTGGTATATCCTAAAATAATGGAGT